>APFE030409196.1:15462-40167 GCA_000404065.3 Pinus taeda | reverse complement strand
ATTTTTACTTAAAGTAAAACAAGATATTAAAAATATATATTACAGCTCATTTTAAAAAATCTAAAAAATTTTAACAAAATTTGTGAAACGAGAAGGTTAGAATAAAATCCAAAAATATTACAATGTGTTATATGTCACCTTGAATGACTATGGCATTGAGTATGCGAAGTGTTTGGATTAAAATAAAAATAATTTTCTTTCTTAAAATTTTAAATTAGATGATTGATGGCCAAATCTACTTCGTGACAAACTTCGAACAACTTATTTGAAATGAGGTAATATTTTCAAATTACAGTCATATAATTACACATTTTGCGATTTAAAAATCCGTTTGTAATGACTCGGACAATTTATGTGAATAAATCTTTTCTTGTTATTATTGTAGGTAAAATATGGAACAGGGATTATTGTTTTTTTTAATGATTATAATAGTATTAATTCAAAATTTGAACATGGATCGAGTAAATTACATATAGTAACTTTCTATAAGAAAGTTATTCTCTTTTCTTGACAGGATTAAAAAAAAATAGTTGCCAGCAAGTAAGGGGAAAACCCTAACTGCTTTTCCTCTTCCCATAGAAAAGATGGGAAAAAGAAAAGTCCCACGCTGTTGAGGAACAGACGGGTGAAGGAAGGTGGCAAAAAGAGAAAAGAGATAGTGCTAAGTCTGGTGAAGACCAGATAGCACAGGCACAGATGGTGCAACATATTTGCTGAAGGCAGAGGTCTGGGTGAAGGAAGGTGGCAAAAAGAGAAAAGAGATAGTGCTAAGTCTAGTGAAGACCAGATAGCACAGGGACAGATGGTGCAACATATTTGCTGAAGGCAGAGGTTTGGCAAATGAGCTTGGGGGGAGATTCAATCTGGTTGACGAGAGTCTCGTGGTTGGGAGGAAAACAAGCAAGAGACCTATTTTCTCCACTCTGGAGAAGTGTAGGAGGCTGTAAGAGTGGTTGATGAGTCTCGTGGTTGGGAGGAAAACAAGCAAGAGACCAATTTTCTCCACTCTGGAGAAGTGTAGGAGGCTGTAAGAGTGGTAGTACAGGTAAGTACAGCTACAGTTTTCATATTTCTGGAAAATTCTATATTCTTTAGGAATACCATTTAGGCATTAGATTAAGTAGCATAGTGCCTCTGACGAAGGTTCTGGTACAACAGAAAGAAACCAATTACATTCTGTCCAGAATGGAGAATTTAAATTAGGTTTTGAAATAAACTTGGATTATTTAGTTAAACCTGAATAGGGAACTTCCTGGGTTAGGATGGCTTCAGGTATCCGTTCGAATACAAAAACCCCTTAGAAACCCGAACAGAATCTTGAAGGGGAAACAGTAAGTTTTCATGTTAAAGAAAGATGAAATGAACTGTAAACTTATACCTGTAACGAAAGAAAAATTAACAGACGATCTCGGCGGAACTGTAACAAGTAATGATAAGATTTACAGGTTCTGGGTGTAAATAATTTCCATACAGTAACAGAACCAGTAGAGACCCTACTCTGTAAAATAAAATAGTACCTTTTTCTCTGCAACAGTAGAAAGACAACATAACTAATACAACATTGATTGTAACAAAGTCATAGTAACCAACAAGTTCCAGTGATAAATCCTTTATTTATAGGATTAGAAACATCTAGAAAGACAGCGGAAGCCCAAATGGGATTTGCAAACGTCCTGAAAATACATCGAAATAGTCCCGAAAAGCAGTATGCGGGAAAATATGTAAACTCTGGAATTAAACTGTCATTATAAAGGAAAAACCGCGAACACAAAGACCAGGTAGATTTAATAACGAAATCATTGGAAGCTACATTTACCAGGTATACATTAAAATAGAACAACAAAACGAAACCATCATCATATGTACCAGAGAGTCATCATATGAATATAAACGATGAAATATAACTAGGTATTCCAGAGCGCTGAGCGCATAAGAAGTAAAAGCAACAAGCAAATATATGCATATTTAACAGCAGTCCGAGGAACAAATATACACCCAAATTCCAGTGAAATGGTCCAATATTTTAACAGATAAACAAACCCTTGCCGGGACTCGATAAGGTCATCAAAGCAAACCGGGGTTCAGGGCTTTTACACAAAAGCTCAGGAACCCAAAATCCACATCAGAACAGAGCGGTACACAGACACAAAACAACCAGTATATACAAATATATACATATATTGAAATACTTTCTGAGAAGGCACAGCTGGGTTGAGTTAGAAACCCGAGAACTCGCCAGAAAATATTTTATATAGAACAAGGAGAGATATAAATTATCCAGGAGTTTCATACATTCAAACAATAAAATTACTGTACAATAACAAAGAGACTGTGAGCCCTTCATAAGGCGCGAGTGTATCGCAGCAATCCCTTGAAGACTCATAAGGACAGAGCCTCATGGAATCGGGCTATGAAAGGCTTCCTTAGCCCAGAAGGTAACAGAGCGATACATGCTTCCAACAGAAAACTGAGGACCACCTGACAAGAAATAAATAAATATTAAGCCTTGCATCTGGCACCTTATCGTATGTGCCTAATTTATTAGGGGTCAAGCTCTTACCCGGTGGAATAGTTTCTCTCAGGTGAAACGGTGTTGTCGTTCCATCGCCGCCGCATTGAATCACCCAAGCTCTGCTCAAGCAACTGAAATGAATGAAAAACAAATCCATGATTAAATTCAACAGAACACTGTAAATTTCATTAACGGGTAACAGTGAAACAAACGATGAGATTACCTATTGGGACGAGCAGAGTTCAGGGTAGGACGCCGGGAGTTCGATTCGCCTTCAGGCACAAAAGGCATGCATAAACCTTAACACAAAATCTGTAGTTGACATCTGAGAGCCGAATACCCTAACCGGAAGCAGCATAGCGGAACTCTCTAGAAGTAACCCTCTTACCTATCAAATGAGCTTCAAAAACCCTAAACGTTGCTTGTATAGTTGGCAAGTGAAGTCTCCACCGTTCGATGGAGGGATCAAATCTCCATCGTTGAATTAATTCGGAATCCCAAGGAAGCCGAGTCCTTGCCTGCAGCATTAAACGCTGCTACCTAATCCCAAGATCAATATCCAGATCGAGGGTAAAGTGAATCAAGGAAAGTCCAGTTGTCCAGCCCTCGGACAATCAACATTTATGAGGTAGGATCCGCTGATGGTATGCCGCCAGCATAACTCTGTTGTATAAGGTTAAAGTCATACGCCGAGGGTGGTAAGTTCGTTGAGGTGATATATGTATTAAATTCTGCCGTGAGTGATGGGTTCAACCATCGTACCCATCTTTTAATGTGTAAAAAAAAAAAAAAAATTATCAAATATTATATATATTTACTTTGGTTAATGGGAGTCGTGACATGTGGTATCAGAGCCCAGTTACAGAACTGAGGCCTCTGGGAAAGATAGAAGTGACATATAGAGATAACTGTATAAAATATAAAAATATATATAATAATATATATATATATATATATATAAATATATATATATATACAATTACCGTTAGTAGTATGTTAGGGCATTTCTCATTATTACCCTTTAAATTTTTATGATGAAGTACAGGACCAGGAGTTCCGAGAACTACAGCATGAGGAGGACAGATAATACATCTCAAAGACCTGCGATGGGACAGGGAGCACATGGTCCCGAAAATAATCCTAAACTGTGGGTACAACTTGGGGAAGAGGCCAGAATTACATATCAAGCGATTCTGGAAACAGTACAAGAGCTTAAGAATGAGATGGCTCGACTACGAGAAGACAATGCCCGATTAACGATGGAACAAGAAAGAATTTTGAAAATTCTGTCCGACAGACAGAATTAACCACCAGTTAATCCTAGCATAGAACAGTAGAGAATGTCAGAAGAACAGAACCATCATATACCCCCTAAAAGATCGGAGGAGCAGGAGGAACATTCCGATAATGCATTTGAGCAACAAACCTCGAAAAGACAGAGGGTGGAGTTGCAAGGGGAGTTCCGCAAGATTAAACCACTACATTTTGATGGAGAACAGGAAGAAGCAGCTGAAGCGTGGTTAATCAATATGAACAAGTATTTTCAGCTATATGAATATGACCACAATCTTAAAGCACGATTGGCTATTTTTCAATTGCAGGGAAAGGCCACCTTATGGTGGGAGGAAGTAAAGATTGTAAAAGGAGTTACCGAGCAGACCATTACTTGGGATAATTTCCAAAGGTATTTTAAGGAGAGATATTTAACTGAGCGCTTCTACGATGAAAAGGCAAGAGAATTCCATGATTTGCGATTGGGGCAACAGACTACGGACGAATTCATCACTCGTTTTACTTCCTTACTCCGCTACGTGCCATATATAAGGGAGGAAAAGGCGAAGGTGCAGCGATTTGTTAGCAGCTTACCACCATATATGCAGGAGAGGATTGAATTTGACAATCCAAAGTCAATTGACGAGGTAATCCGTAAGGCCAGGATCTCTTGTCAACAAAGTAAGAAAAAAGGGGAAGTTGCTGGCAGAAAATGGAATGAGAAAAAGAGCTTTAAATCAATCGGAAACAACAAAGGAAATCGCAGCGGTGGAAGTAAGGGGAATGATAAAGGACCAAACAACATAATTACAGCAAGAACTACATCCAAATTTAGAACTGCAAATGAGTCCAAGGTCAGCGAACAGCATGCAAGACTGGATAGTGAAGGGACAGCAAGGCCCCCGGTGCAGTGTTGGGGTTGTGGGGGACCCCATTACGTTAAAAACTTTCCACAGCGAAACAGGACTAAAAAGTTATCCCAAATTCACGAAGCCTCAACAGTCGGCGAAGTTGGACGTAGTGTACCAAGGATTAATGCGGCTTTAGAAGATCGGCAGGCAGAATATCAACCAACAATGGTTGAATTTGAAGGTAAAATCTCAGACCTTACCATAGTTGTTTTAATTGACCCAGGAGCTACCCTAAGTTATGTGAGTCCAAAGGTGGTGGAACGTTGTAATTTACAATCTGTTAAATTTAAAAACCCATGGCTGGTACAATTAGCTACAGGAGCCAAAAGGCGAGTGATAACCAAAGTTAATGACTACTCCTTCACTATAGTTGGTCAGCCAGTAATGGATGACCTGAACGTGCTTCCCCTTGGTTCCTATGACATTCTAATCGGTATGGACTGGTTGGAAAGGCATTGGTCATTAGTTGATTGCAAAACCAAGATTATCTACTATAGAGATCAACATGGAACTAGAAAAGAAATGCAGGGAATTAAGCGACCAGTGCAGGTCCGACCAATAACCGCAACCCAACTAACAAAATGTATCCGGAAAGGGTGCCAGGTGTATGCTATTCAAGTGGGTTATGCGGATTCGAAGGATAAAACAGCTACTTTGGACAATATCCCTGTAATATGAGAATTTACAGATGTATTTCCGGAAGAGATTCCTAGACTACCGCCAAAAAGAAATATAGACTTTACCATTGAGTTGGTACTGGGCGCAACACCAGTGTCACGAGAACCCTATAGAATGAGCGTACCCGAACTAACAGAATTAAAAATGCAGTTACATGAATTACTGGATAAAAACTACATTCGTCCTAGCGTGTCTCCATGGGGAGCCCTAGTATTATTTGTTAGGAAAAAAGACAGAACCCTTCGTATGTGCATTGATTACCAACAGTTGAATAAGTTGACCATCAAAAATAAATATCCTTTACCTCGGATTGATGAACTGTTTGATCAAGTGAAAGGTGCAACAGTGTTCTCTAAGATTGATCTGTGATCAGGCTACCATCAGATCCGAATTAAAGAGGAGGATATCGCTAAAATAGCTTTTATAACAAGGTATGGTCATTACGAATTTATTGTATTACCTTCCGAGTTAACCAACGCCCCTGCAACTTTCATGTGTTTAATGAACAGCATCTTTCATCGGTATCTGGATCTATTCGTGCTGATATTTATTGATGACATATTAATATATTCCTGCACCATAGAGGAACACCATTAACATCTCATAATGGTGCTACAGACCCTTCGAGAACATCAGATATACGCTAAGTTTAGTAAATGTGATTTCTTCAAAGAAGAAATCCAATATTTGGGTCACATAATTACAAAGGATGGAATTGCAGTGGATCCAGAAAAGATAAAGGCCATAATGGAGTGGCCCGTACCAAAGGATGTAGTAGATGTCCGATCCTTCATGGGATTAGCTGGATATTATAGATGGTTTGTGGAAGGCTTTTCTAAAGTGGCTTTCCCCATTAGTTCATTGTAGAAAAAGGGGAAAGCATTTCAATGGACCCCAAGCTGCCAGAAAAGCTTCGAGCGGTTGAAACACCTACTCACCACAACACCTATTTTGAGTATAGCTGATCCTGATAAGGATTATGTGGTATGTACAGACGCAAGCAAAGAGGGATTGGTAGGAGTTTTGATGCAAGAAGGCAAAGTGATTGCATACGAGTCTCGAAAATTAAAAGAGCACGAACATAAATACTCTACTTATGATTTGGAATTGGCTGCCGTCATACATGCCTTAAAAATGTGGCGGCATTATCTTATGGGCAGGAAGTTTCTGCTGCTAACCGACCGCCATAGTTTAACCAACTATTTTAGCCAGCCCACTTTAAATGCTAGATAAGCACGGTGGGTGGATTTCTTAAGCGGTTTTGATTTTGATATAAAACATTTGCAGGGAAAAGAAAATCAAGTGGCAAATGCCTTAAGTCGGAAGGTACAAAATTTGTACGAAATTTCCATTAGTGGATGGAAAAGTCCTTTTTGGGAGATGATAAAGGAATCAGCAGACCAAGATGCTGAATATCAACAACTAAAACTGCAAATACAACAGTCCGCCGGCGAGAAAAGCCAACATGGATATGAGTTAGATGATGCAGGGATGATATATTACAAGCAAATGTTATATGTACCCAACCAAAACAGAATTAAAAATCTGATAATGGATGAATTCCATATTAGCCATTATGAGGGTCACCCGGGTTACCAGAAAATGATTACTGCAATTCGGAAAGATTATTTTTGGTCGAGAATGAAAAAGAGCATCGTTGAGTACTTGGCACGGTGCTTAAAGTGCCAACGGATCAAGGCAGAACACCAGCACCCAGCAGGATTGTTACAACCATTACCTATCCCAGAATGGAAATGGGAAATCATTTCCATGGATTTTATTACTGGGCTACCTAAGACAAAGAGAAATAACGATTCCATTATGGTGGTAGTAGATAAGTTGAGTAAAGCTGCACATTTTATACCAGTACAATCCATGTATAAGGCTACACAGATTGCTCATATTTTTATGCAGAATGTGTTCAAGTTACATGGACTTCCAAAAATGATAATTTCAAATCGTGATGTGAAATTCACATCAGCTTTTTGGAAAACACTATTTTCTTATTTAGGAACTCAGCTGAACTTCAGTACAGCATACCATCCTCAAACTAACGGACAGACGGAACGAGTGAACCAAGTGGTAGAGGACATGTTAAGGGCTTATGTAATGCAGCAACCTACACTGTGGGAAGAATATTTACATCTGGTGGAATTTGCGTATAACAATGGGTATCATACCTCGACACAAATGAGCCCATTTGAGGTTATGTATGGCCGGAAATGTCGTACACCTTCCAGCTGGGGTGGACCCGAAGATAGACTAAGTTTAGGACCTAAAAGCTGCTCAAGACAAATAGAAAAATTTTGCCGATTGGAAAAGAAGGTTCAAAGAATACCAAGTTGGGGACCATGTTTATATCAGAATTCAAGCCAAAAAGAGTACTTTACGGTGGAGTGGGTGTGCCAAATTGGCACCCCGATACTGTGGACCCTTCCAAGTCTTGGCAAGGATTGGACCAGTGGCTTACCAACTCGCCTTGCCGAGTCACATTCGGGTCCACAATGTTTTCCATGTTTCAGTACTAAAGAAATATGTCTATGACCCTAAGCATGTAATCAGATGGCAGGATATTCAGGTGGGAATTATAGTTACAATAAAATTTGACAAAGAATTAGTTTTAAAAGAAAACTGACTTAAGAAATTGTACAATGCAGGTTGAACCGGAAGTCGAACCACTGAGCAACCTCGACCGGAGAGAAGTGCAGCTGCGGAAACGAGTTATTACCCAAGTTAAGGTACAGTGGCGACATTTTGGGCTTGAGGAGGCCACTTGGGAAGATGAAGCATTAATGAAAAGAACCTATCCAGATCTATTCGTGGCTGAAAGACACCGAGACGATGTCCAATCTCAGGGGGAGGAGATGTAATGACCCGGACAATTTATGTGAATAAATCTTCTGTTGTTACCATTGTAGGTAAAATATGGAACAGGGATTATTGTTTTTTTTAAATGGTTATAATAGTATTAATTCAAAATTTGAACATGGATCGAGTAAATTACATATAGTAACTTTCTATAAGAAAGTTATTCTCTTTTCTTGACAGATTAAAAAAAAAACAGTTGCCAGCAAGTAAGGGGAAAACCCTAACTCCTTTTCCTCTTCCCATAGAAAAGATGGGAAAAAGAAAAGGCCCGGGTTGTTGAGGAACAGACGGGTGAAGGAAGGTGGCAAAAAGAGAAAAGAGATAGTGCTAAGTCTGGTGAAGACCAGATAACACAGGCACAGATGGTGCAACATATTTGCTGAAGGCAGAGGTCTGGCAAATGAGCTTGGGGGGAGATTCAGTCTAGTTGACGAGTCTCGTGGTTGGGAGGAAAACAAGCAAGAGACCAATTTTCTCCACTCTGGAGAAGTGTAGGAGGCTGTAAGCGTGGTAGTACAGGTAAGTAAAACTACAGTTTTCATATTTCTGAAAAATTCTATATTCTTTAGGAATACCATTTAGGCATTAGATTAAGTAGCAGAGTGCCTCTGATGAAGGTTCTGGTACAACAGAAAGAAACCAATTACATTCTATCCGGAATGGAGAATTTAAATTAGGTTTTGAAATAAACTTGGATTATTTAGTTAAACCTAAATAAGGAACTACCTGGGTTAGGATGGCTTCAGGTATCCGTTCGAATACCAAAACCCCTTAGAAACCCGAACAGAATCTTGAAGGGGAAACAATAAGTTTTCATGTTAAAGAAAGATGAAATGAATTGTAAACTTATACCTATAACGAAACAAAAATTAACAAACGATCTGGGTGGAACTGTAACAAGTAATGATAAGATTTACAGGTTCTGGGTGTAAATGATTTCCATACAGTAACAGAACCAGCAGAGACCCTACTATGTAAAATAAAATAGTACCTTTTTCTCTGCAACAGTAGAAAGACAACATAACTAATACAACATTGATTGTAACAAAGTCATAGTAACCAACAAGTTCCAGTGGTAAATCCTTTATTTATAGGATTAGAAACATCTAGAATTTAAAGACAGCAGAAGCCCAAATGGGATTTGCAAATGTCCTGAAAATACATCGAAATAGTCCCAAAAAGCAGTATGCGGGAAAATATGTAAACTCTGGAATTAAACTGTCATTATTATGGAAAATCCGCGAACGCGAAGACTAGGTAGATTTAATAATGAAATCATTGGAAGCTACATTTACCATGTATACATTAAAATAGAACAACAAAATGAAACCATCATCATATGTACCAGAGAGTCATCATATGAATATAAACGATGAAATATAACTAGATATTCCAGAGCGCCGAGCGCATAAGAAGTAAAAGCAACAAGCAAATATATGCATATTTAATAGCAGTCCGAGGAACAAATATACACCCAAATTCCAGTGAAATGGTCCAATATTTTAACAGATAAACAAACCCTTGCCGGGACTCGATAAGGTCATCAAAGCAAACCGGGGTTCAGGGCTTTTACACAAAAGCTCAGGAACCCAAAATCCGCATCAGAACAGAGCGGTACACAGACACAAAACAACTGGTATATATAAATATATACATATATTGAAATACTTTCTGAGAAGGCACAGCTGGGCTGAGTTAGAAACCCGAGAACTCGCCAGAAAATCTTTTATACAGAACAAGGAGAGATATAAATTATCCAGGAGTTTCATACATTCAAACAATAAAATTATTGTACAATAACAAAGAGACTGTGAGCCCTTCATAAGGCGCGAGTGTATCGCAGCAATCCCTTGAAGACTCATAAGGACAGAGCCTCATGGAATCAGGCTATGAAAGGCTTCCTTAGCCCAGAAGGTAACAGAGCGATACATGCTTCCAACAAAAAACTGAGGACCACCTGACAAGAAATAAATAAATATTAAGCCTTGCATCCGACACCTTATCGTATGCGCCTAGTTTATTAGGGGTCAAGCTCTTATCCGGTGGAATAGTTTCTCTCAGGTGAAACGGTGTTGTCGTTCCATTGCCGCCGCATTAAATCACCCAAGCTCTGCTCAAGCAACCGAAATTAATGAAAAACAAATCCATGATTAAATTCAACAGAACACTGTAAATTTCATTAACGGGTAACAGTGAAACAAATGATGAGATTACCTGTTGGGATGAGCAGAGTTCAGGGTAGGACGTCGGGAGTTCGATTCGCCTTCAGGCACAAAAGGCATGCATAAACCTTAACACAAAATCTGTAGTTGACATTTGAGAGCCGAACACCCTAACCGGAAGCAGCATAGCAGAACTCTCTGGAAGTAACCCTCTTACCTATCAAATGAGCTTCAAAAACCCTAAACATTGCCTGTATAGTTGGCAAGTGAAGTCTCCACCATTCGATGGAGGGATCAAATCTCCATCATTGAATTAATCTGGAATCCCGAGGAAGCCGAGTCCTTGCCTGCAGCATTAAACGCTGCTACCTAATCCCAAGATCGATATCCAGATCGAGGGTAAAGTGAATCAAGGAAAGTCTAGTTTTTCAGCCCTCGGACAATCAACATTTATGAGGTAGGATCCGCTAATGGTATGCCGCCAGCATAACTCTGTTGTATAAGGTTAAAGTCATACGCCGAGGGTGGTAAGTTCATTGAGGTGATATATGTATTAAATTCCGCCGTGAGCGATGGGTTCAACCATCGTACCCATCTTTTAATGTGTAAAAATAAAAAAATAAAAATTATCAAATATTATATATATTTACTTTGGTTAATGGGAATCGTGACACCGTTATACCCAAACAAATTTGAGTGGGTAAAAAGATTTCCCAAAATCACAAACTACAACTTCGAAATGTCATGGTCTAAACACACCTTTTAGTGGCCGAATTTCAAGATTTTTATTATTTCAAAACATTTTTGATGATATTAAAACTATTTCCACCATAAAAAATATTCAAATATTTTTTTTATAATTTTTTCTTCAAATATTTTGAGCTGATTCTCACACATTTTTATTATCCAAACAATTCCTCTTCCTCAATATCCTTCTTCCTTTAAAATCAAAGCTTAGCCAAAAATAACTTGGCTTCCAACCAAGTTCAAGGTCTTCCCATCAAGATCAAGATCAAGGTCAAGGTCAAGACCTTTTAGTGTAGAATGCTTTGTATTTTAAAATGTTTAAGTTACACTACTTCTCACGCATCAAATATTTTAACGAAACGTGTCAATAATGGTTAAGCCACTTTAATATTTTTAAAATGCATTTTTAATAAAATGATTATTTAATCATCTTTGCAAATGAACTTTAATTTTAATAAGGGATGAATTTCACAAATGAAACTACTTTTAAATCGGGTAGTAGATGGGAGTTATTATAAATAAATAATTTTTAAAAATAAATGGTTTTATGTCTTATTAAAATTGTTGAAAAAATGATGAGCGTAGAAATTTTGGATTTTTTTTAATATGGTTTTTGCATATCTATTTCTATTTTAATTATTATTTCGATTTTTTTAAACTCTATTTTCTTATTCTAGAAAGTTTAGCTACTTCAACACTCCTTGTGATCTTTCTAAACTCTACTTTCTTAATCTAGAAAGCTTAGCCACTTTAATGTTGTTTGTTGGAAGGACGAGACCATTCAACATTTCTTGGTATTGCAATGAGAGTGTTACAAGATTTTTTGTCAGTGTACTAGGAGAATTGGAGTAATATCTTAACTTATTTTCAAGATTTTCCTATGAGCATTTCGAGTATCTTAAGCACATTTTGTCAAGGTTTCTCAAGTGATCATAGGGAGTGCCAAATTGATTTATAATAAGTATGTTCCAAATTTTCATCTTATATCACTAGATGCTTTCAATTGTAACCCCTCAAAAGCTAAACCAATATCTTATTTTTACTATTTCTGTCTACCTATTTATCTATGGATGGAAAACTATTGATCTCTTCAACTTGGTGTCCACTTTCTCCAAAAGTGTAGTCCAAAAGGTACTGGGGAATCTGATATCTTTACCTGAGTTTATGCTCCTTGGTATCTCAAACTGCCCCCAAAGTAACATGTTTGCTACATCTCTTCCCTTGATGATATTTTCACAAGGCATAAGAATAAACATCTTCATTAACTTGTTAGCTACCACAAATAGATAATCATGTCTCTTCTAAATTCTTGTCACTTGGAAAACCAACCACAAAATCCATGGGAGTTACGTTTAGTAGGTATGGGTAGGGAACGGTATAAACCTTACTTTTTTACTACTAAGCTTGATATTGCAAAAAAGTATGAATCCTATGATAAACTGAGTCACATCTTCTTGAATTCTAAGCTAATATAAATACCTTTGTAATTTGGAAATTATTTTCCCAACCCCGAAATTCCCTACAACATTGGAGGTGTGAGCCTCTTTGACAAGTTGCAAACTTTCATATTTACTAACATGGATATTGTCTAGATTGTATAGCAATGCATCTTGGAAATTATAGTAATCCTTATTCTCATATTTTCTACATGAAATTTCCCATGAAGCTTTTGAGACACCTCTTTATTGTCCTCACCTTTGATGTATGCATTTTCTATGCATCATGGGTGAAAGGCTCTCTGTGCATAAGAACTCTAAATCCATGATATTGAATTTGGGAGGCCTTGAAAGAAAGTCTAAAAACTTATTATTGCTTACCTTATTATATTTGATAATTGGATGAAATTACTAGAAAAAACTCATTGACTTATTGTGTTTGGTTTGTTGAAGCTTACTCTAGGCTTAGAAATACTATAGTGGCTAGTGATTAATGTGGATGATGGTATCCTTTCCCATTTGATACGGGAAAAATTTTAAGAACCGTCCTAGTATAACTTGATTATCAATAGTTTAATGGAGATACAAAGTATAATGAGAGATCAAGAGAATGAGAAATTTTACCAAAATCTAACAAGTTGTAGCACGAAGATCACTGGTATCAACGACTGAAGAAAAAACATAATCAATCTTGGCTCATTGAGTTTTGCTCTTACTCTCCAAGTCTCTCTCTCACACAATCTCCTTCAAGTATATCCAATTCTCTCTCAAGTTTGAATTCACAATGCACAAGTAATTTAGATGACATCATCTGAGACACATATTTATAGGAGGAGCAATGAATTATTGACATAGAGGAGGAGAAATATACATTCCTTGAGGATGATTTACATTTGCAATTTATGGAAGAGTAACTCATGCCATTAAGGAGAGACAATTCAAATTTCATTATGGAGAGGGAACATGTGCCTTAGATGAGAGGGTGAGAGGAGCCTTTTATGACATTCCTTTAATGAGTTTGTAAGGGAAATCTTGCATGTCATACCTTATAAGAGGATTCTTTTATGACATGCATAAGAGGAATATTTTATGACGAGTCTTTTAATGGGAGTAATAGAGTGTAAGAGCATTAATGACAATGTAAGAGAACGTTATTAAGAGCCATGATTGAGAGACTTGAATTTCCTTTTAATAATAATAATGATAATGATAAAATGATAATTAAGTTGAAATTGAACTATTGGGATTGATTAATAATCAAAAGCGATTTTCCATTAGAAATTCTTAATTACCAATTAATGGAAGGTGATGAAAGTCATACTTGAGACTTTCTATTTTCAAAAATTCCTCTTAGATGCCAAATTTTCAACAATTCCAATATACATATGCTAGTGAATCTCAACTATATCAAGTTCATCATATAAAAAAAAATCATGTAAATACATTAATGTTACATGACTTCAAAATTTCTTAATCTCTATAAAATTATTTTTTTTCCATGAGCTTAAAAGTTTCCACAATAATATTTCTTTCCAAAATCCTTGCAATTTTATAAAGAAATTCTTACCTTACAAAAAAAACTTAAAAATCATTATCATAATAATCTCAACTACATGATTTTCCACAACAATTTTAAAAGACTTTTAAATTGTTATTATTTATAATTATACTCTTTAAAATATTAAAAATATAGTTTTTTTGAGGTGCATAAGAAACATATGAGCTATTTTTAAAGTTTTGGTTTATAAAATGTTATGAGTATGCTTTTCAACATTTCTTAATCCATATGTTTTATATGAGTTATTTCAAGGTTTTTTTAAATATTTTTAAAGTAGTAATATTAACTCTAAAAAATATTAGATATATGACATTTTGTATTTTTAATAAAATCTTTTATACAAATACATATCTTTAATTATATTAAAAGTTTAAACTTTTGAAATGTAAAATACCTATTCTATTACAACAGACGGCGTGATTAGACTAAATATCACAAACTCTATTTACAATAAATATTTTTTCTAACACTCTATTTACTATAAATATTTTATAATCACATACATACCTAATGCATTGTAAAATAAATTTCAAAACACAATTTTGATTACGATGACAAAAGTAATTTTTTCCCATAATATACACATGCTTGTAAAAATTAAAAGAAGTAGAAATCTCAATTTACATAACATGCTTAAGAAAGTGAAAATCTCGTTGTTATGAATATTTATATATATAAAGGGGTTTAAAATTAAAAATTAAAATATATATATATATATATATTATCATATTTTGATATTATATATAGAGTGGCTTTAAAAAAAAAAAAAATATAAAATATATATATTATCAAAATTAATAAGTTAATGTCTTTAAATTAACAAGACAGTAAATATACAATTTCATTTTAAATTTTGATATTAATGACAAAACCTTATTAATTTGAAGAGAATTAGACTTAAAAAAAATAATTTTATTTATTAGAATAATTTACTCTATTCATACCTATATAGGACGGGTTTAAATGGTGGAGTGAACAAATAGCTCCTTGGATCTCTATCTTTACTTTGGTTTGTTGGTCCTTGTGGAAATGGAGGAATGAATCCATCTTCCAAAATTCCAGGTGGCCATTGTCTTCTCTTCTGCTTGGCATCAAGGCTTACCTTGATACTCTTCGGTGAACAGGCATACTTTTCCTGCCTCAATTATCTTATTTGCTTCTTACCATATGTTATATGGTCAGCATTTTGAGGAGTCTCACGGTTTTTATTTCATGATGTAATGTTTTGCAATCGTTTTGCCAAATATGGACCTGTATCCTCAGCTCACAAAGATTTGGTTTTTGATAAAAGATCATTTTTGCACCCTTCACATCTTGGATCTTCTGGAATTTTGTAGCATTAGAGCTCTTTTATATGGACCTCTCTATGTATGTTTTTATATCATCTTAATATAAAAAAGTATGGTTTTCCTTCTGAAAAGAAACGAAAACTAAAATTTATTAATCCTAAATAATTTCAACGAAGGGAAAAAAAAGGAACGACAACTAAAGAATATAAAGAAATCAAATCAAAACAGGGAAAAATCAAATTATTCGAAAACCCCGTTGGTTACCTTTAAAGCTTCTTCAATTATTTAGGTGCTCCGAAAAGAAAGCAAAAAAGACTAAACAATTTAAAAGAAAACCAGACGTGAAAAAATTCTGTAATAAAATAAAATTATTAGATTTCAGCTTCTGACTGCTTTATTTCACAAATTTGGAACGGTGACGGCAGCTCGATCACAATGGAGAATCGAGATGGGGTCCACACTGTTTTAGGTCGTGATGTTATTTCAACGTACTTGTTCGTACACAACATGCCAAGGACGCGGCGAGTGATAAACCGTCTCAGAACATTAAAACAATTATACTTGAAATTTAAAAGAATAGATTAAAAGAAATATTTTTACTTAAAGTATAACAAGATATTAAAAAAATATATTACAGCTCATTTTAAAAATCTAAAAAATTTTAACAAAATTTGTGAATCGAGAGGGTTAGAATAAAATCTAAAAATATTACAATGTGTTATATGTCACCTTGAATGACTATTGCATTGAGTATGTGAAGTGTTTGGATTAAAATAAACATAATTTTCTTTCTTAAAATTTTAAATTAGATGATTGATGGCCAAATCTACTTCGTGACAAACTTCGAACAACTTATTTCAAATGAGGTAATATTTTCAAATTACAAATATATAATTACACATTTTGCGATTTTGAAAATCCATTACACCCAAACAAATTTGAGTGGGTAAAAAGATTTCCAAAAATCACAAACTACAACTTCTAAATGTCATGGTCTAAACCCATCTTTTTTACGGTCAAATTTCAAGATTTTTCAAAAATTTTACTACTTAAATTTTTTTTTGATGATATTGAAACTAAAAAATATTCAAATATTATTTTAACAATTTTTTTGAATTTTTGTAACAAATGCCGATAAATTTTTATTATCCAAACAATTCCTCTTCCTCAATATCCTTCTTCCTTTAAAATCAAAACGTAGCAAAAGACAACTTCCAACCAAGGTCAAGGTCAAGCCCTTTTAGTGTAGAATGCTTCGTATTTTAAAATGTTTAAGTTACACTACTTCTCACGCATCAAATATTTTAACGAAACATGTCAAGAATGGTTTTGGTACTTAATTTTCAATACACGTAGAAAATGTGATGCAAATTGTGATGGTAGGCCACTTTAATATTCATTAAAACGTATAAAGTTTAAGAACTTTTTTCAATGAATTTTTAATAAAACGATTATTTATTCATCTTTACAAATGAACTTTAGTTTTAATACATAGATGAATTTGACAAATGAAACTATTTTTAAATCGGGTAGTAGATAGGAGTTATTATAAATAAAAAATTTTTAAAAATAAAACTTAATTATTTTTTATGGTTTTATGTTTTATTAAAATTGTTGAAAAAATGATGAGCGTAGAAATTTTCGATTTTTTTTAATATGGTTTTTGCATCTCTATTTCTATTTTAAATTTTTTAAACTCTATTTTCTTATTCTAGAAAGCTTAGCCACTTCAACACTTCTTGTGATCTTTCTAAATTTTATTTTCTTATTCTAGAAAGCTTAGCCACTTTAACACTCTGTGTTGGAAGGACGAGACCATTCAACATTTCTTGGTATTACAATGAGAGTGTTACAATATTCTTTGTCACTGTACTAGGAGAATTGGAGTAATATCTTAACTTATTTTCAGGATTTTCCTATGAGCATTTCGAGTATCTTAAGCACATTTTGTCCAGGTTTCTCAAGTGATCATAGGGAGTGCCAAATTGAGTTATAATAAGTATGTTCCAAATTTTCATCTTATGTCACTAGATGCTTTCAATTGTAACCCCTCGAAAGCTAAACCAATATCTTATTCACTATTTCTATCTACCTATTTATTTGTTAAACACACATGGGAGCAAGAACAATATGAATGATAAATCATGCAAGTACAATTTTTATTAACAAGAGATATACATTTATAGTACATTATGTGATTGTTGGGTTTCACATCCCAAGGTCTCTTGGACTCCTTTTGTCCATTCGACTTCCACACTAACCCATTGAGGATTAGGTGTCCAACATTCCCCCCCTTAATCCGAAGGGTTATGCATGAGTCCAAGAAGAGAGCTGAAATACAAAATGTGCAAAAATGCATGGCAGCACTAGGCTGAATGTGCTCTATGAAATGTTGGTATAAAGGGTGGTGGTTGAAGGATGACCACCAACACTGGAACGCTTAGTGCAGTTCCCGAAACTCTTCCAAAACTGGCAAGAGGCTAAAGTCTTCTGCTAGAGGAAGTGCTCCTATTGTTTTGAAGAGGGAAACCTTCAACCAATAAAGGGAGGTCTCACCCCGCATTAAAGGGAGAACTTCAACCTGAAAAGGGAAGTCTCAACCTGTGATGGTTTAAGGATGACCAACAACTCTGGAATGCTTAATGCAATTCCTGGAACTCTTCCAAAATTGGCAAGAAGCTGAAGTCTTCTGCCATAGGAAGTGTTCTCAATTTTGTCCCTGGAATTCTTCCGAAAATGGCAAGAAGCTGAAGTCTTCTACTAGAGGAAGTGTCATAGATTGCCAACTGAAGGCATGTTCATGAGCTTCTTTATCTCTGGCTACAACTCTGAATCTGGTGTGGCAAGTTGTGGCTCAGGCTCGCTTGATGTGGCTTTGAAGCTTGTAGATGACCATCATTTCCCCCCCTATCAAATACAAAGTGAGATGATGGAGAAAACTCAACTGCAAGATTGTTCAATACTCTAGAACAAGTTCTGACATGTGTTTGGAATATCTTCTTGGCTATTGATGCCCATTTCCAAGAAGCGATCCATCCAAGATGAATCTTTGTTCTTGCAGGACGTTTGTTTCTGAAGCATCTGTGTGAAGAATGACTAGTTTTATGACAATGCTTACATGGATGAAGATCAAAACAATGATCTTTCAAATGGCCAACTCAGTCACAGTGTTGGCATTTCACAATCTGTTGTTGTTGTTGCTATGGAAGAGGGGAAGAGTCTGGAACAGCTAAAGCTGAACTATCATGAGGAGCAAGTGAACTGTCATGAATGAGTCCAGCACTCTGAAACTGAATGGGTTTTGAGTAATCTGGAATATGAAAGAACAGGTCCTTGTCATATCCAAGACCAGTTCTGTGCTTGTTGTGGACAAGCTGTTCCCAAGGTTTGATGATGGGCTTGGGAAGTGCAGACCGAGTTTCTGTATCTGCATGTACAACTGCTACTTTATTTGAATGAACTGTAACATTATTGACTTGCTGTTTATGGGAGTCTATTTCAATCCTCTGAACAGAAACAGGTTCAGAATGATGACTCCACTGCTGTAATTCTTCCTGCTGTAGCTTTGTCTCAAGCTGCAAAAACTCAATATTCTCTTGTACATTATACAAGCATGTTCTAATGTCAACCAGAGAAGCTTTGCTTATTCTTATTGTACCATGATCAGAGGAATGTATCAGAGTTTTTAAGAACTCTAATATTTCAGTAATCCAAAGCATATTCTCCATTGTCAAAATTACACCCCTTTAAAAAACTGATTACAGCTATGACCCAATGAGTAAAAGTAACACCCACTCACAGTACAAAGACACAGAAAAATCCTTTGTAAATGTGCAGCAAATGAATCAAGGAATCAATGCATATATATGTAGACAGAAACTATAATGAGTTTTAAATACAGTTCCACAATTGGGGCAGCAGCAACTACAAACTTGCTTGGATCCTTCAAGTACTCCTTCACTTTCAATTCAGCATCAGCAACAAGTTCCCAGAATCCAGGTTCTTTAAAACGGACTAGTAGTTACCAAAATTGATGCAGGGCCAACCCTGCTATTACCTAGAATCTTTATCACACACATATAAGCATGCATCTCAGCTTTTTACCCAAATCAAAAAACCTCAATAGCTGGCAATTTCACAACTGTACCATTTGCATGCGGAAGCTTATCTTTCATGTGGTTCAAAATCATTCACCATTGATTTCATACTTTCATTAAAAACCATCATATAAGGAATTATCTCAATTCGAATATCTACTCATCAGCAGGCAAATTCATAACTTCTTAAACCCAATGACTCAAATCATTCAAATGCTCATCAACCCAATCATTCATATATGACCAAAATTCAAACAATGTGCCCATGTTTTAATATTCAATTTAACATTATTTTAATCAATGAAAGGCTTGGACTTGTCCTTACTCTATGCGTCCTTAAAGATCGAACTTTGGCAACACATATTAGATCTTATACATTCCAATGTATCATAACCAAATAGTTCCAATAACTCTTATTCACCTATGCATTTTAAATAGCACCAATCTGATTCTCTCCAACAACAGACAGTAAAGTATGTAGATCTCCCCAGTCACCAGCATAGAAGTGAACATCAGGTGATAAACTAGTTGTCCGTGTAGGAGTTACAGGACCATCACAATGATGACCCCGTCGCTGGAAAACCAATGCTACTTAAAGTCAGATAGTTTGAGGACTGGAATGCACAGGACAAGCTCTTTCAACAGAATATCCGTTGTAATGTAAGCATCTCATGTGATCTTTATTATCTCTTCACATATACATTTGGTATAGTGAGACAACGTAAAACTTCAGCATTGAAATCTTGAAAATGTACAGTTGAAGCACCCTTCAGATATGCAAAAAATAGAGAACCGTCATATCTTTCAGATCTGGAATTCGAATCCCACAGCTTGTTAAAATCTTTTAACACACATGATGGCTATGACTCGCAAGGTAACATGGATTACGCATGGAGTCATGGAATCATATCAGACGAGACTCACCATATCATCGCATCCAACTGTGATTTCTTCAGTGGAAAACCATGGAGCAACCTCAAATGTAAAATAGTGGTAGACGAAACGCTGAAGAAATTAAAAGAGATTGATATGTATAGTCTATACACACCCAAGTGCTTGGCAAATGTCACAGTTGGGCAAAAGTCGAGAAGAAAATTAATGGCAGGATCATATGATCCCTGTCTTGATAACTATGCAATCGTTTATTATAACAATCCGGATGTTCAAAGAGCATTGCATGCCACAATTGGCGGAGGTCTCACAAAATGGTTCCCATGCAATAATACCATCTTTAACAACTGGAAGGATGCCTTATTATTTGTGTTGCTTCAATACCACTGGACAACGTTAAAACTCAAACGCATAGGCATAGGCATATACCATGTCAGTTTCAAATACCACTGCACAACGTTAAAACTCAAACGCATAGGCATATACCAAAGTTGTTTTAACGCATAAAAGGTTCAACACATACCATTCAACGTACATGCATATACCATTCAACGCAATTCAATGGGACAACGTTAATACCATTATTCAACGCATTTCAATACCATTCAACTCAGTTTAATACCAGAACTTGGACGGACACATACCATTAGACAGCGCATATCAAAACGCATTCAATATTTAAAACATCGCATATCAAAACATATTCAATATTCCCACTCAAACGCTGTGTCAAACAACAACACGACATTTTAATACCATATATACGCTGGACCAAACAACGTTAATAAGCTGAACTCTTGCACACTTACGGTGTATACCATATACATAAGTGGTTCAATTGTTATGGATAGGTGTATACCATTCAACGTTCAATAAACCAAACGATTTATACCACTGGACTCCATTCAATATATACAACGTTAAAACAACGTTCAAATGATTCAGCCACAACGCATTCAATAAACCGTTCAATATATACATTGTTACACAATAAATTGTTGATACCATTCAACACATTTAATAATTCAAATGCAGTTCAATACCATGTATACGCTGGACCAAACAGCGTTAATATTCCACAGCGTTAATACTCAAACAGCGTCCAAGCCATAGCGTTATACCATTCAGCGTTATACCATTTTTAACACAGCGTTCAAGCCACAACGTTATACCATTCAACAATGCAGATACCACAGTCGTTTTAACGCAGATACAAATTCAGTTCAAACTCAAATGCATTCAACTTTATAAAGCATTCAAACTTGAATCATACGCATACCATTCAACAACACATACCAGGAGCTGGTGGCGTATCTCTACAGTAGCACCGTCAGGCCTTGGCGCTAAAACAGGAAATGACAGTGCTATAAAAATTGACAGTATGGACAGATGTACAGCACTGGCAGAGGTAGGTTATTTCAGGTCTGAGGGGAATAAGGCAGAGTCAGAGGTCAGGTAATGCAGAACTGACATATATATAGAGACCACAAAACAAGTGGCTCAAATTGGAGCAGGACTAGTAATCGCCCGCTCTGATACCATGTTAAACACACATGGGAGCAAGAACAATATGAATGATAAATCATGCAAGTACAATTTGTATTAACAAGAAATATACATTTATAGTACATTATGTGACCGTTGGGTTTCACATCCCAAGGTCTCTTGGACTCCTTTTGTCCATTCGACTTCCACACTAACCCATTGAGGATTAGGTGTCCAACATTATCTATGGATGGAAAACTATTGATCTCTTCAACTTGGTGTCCACTTTCTCCAAAAGTGTATTCCAAAAGGTACTGGGGAATCTAATATTTTTACATGAGTTTATGCTCCTTGGTATCTCAAACTGCCCCAAAGTAACATGTTTGCTACATCTCATCCCTTGATGATATTCTCACAAGGCATAAGAATAAACATCTTTATTAACTTATTAGCTACCACAAACAGATAATCATGTCTCTTCTACATTCTTGTCACTTGGAAAACCAACCACAAAATCCATGGGAGTTACGTTTAGTAGGTATGGGTAGGGAATGGTATAAACCTTACTTTTTTACTACTAAGCTTGATAGTGCAACAAAGTATGAATCCTATGATAAATTGAGTCACATCTTCTTGAATTCTAAGCTAATATAAATACCTTTGTAATTTGGAAATTATTTTCCCAACCCCGAAATTCCCTACAACATTGGAGGTGTGAGCCTCTTTGACAAGTTGCAAACTTTCATATTTACTAACATGGATATTGTCTAGATTGTATAACAACGCATCTTGGAAATTATAGTAATCCTTATTCTCATATTTTCTACATGAAATTGCCCATGTAGCTTTTGAGACACCTCTTTATTGTCCTCACCTTTGATGTATGCATTTTCTATGCATCATGGGTGAAAGGCTCTCTGTGCATAAGAACTCTAAATCCATGATATTGAATTTGGGAGGCCTTGAAAGAAAGTCTAAAAACTTATTATTTCTTGGCTTATTATATTTGATAATTGGATGAAATTACTAGGAAAAACCCATTGACTTATTGTGTTTGGTTTGTTGAAGCTTACTCTAGGCTTAGAAATACCATAGTGGCTAGTGATTAATGTGGATGATGGTATCCTTTCCCATTTGATACAGGGAAAATTTTAAGAACCGTCTTAGTATAACTTGAGTATCAATAGTTTAATGAGAGATCAAGAGAATGAAAAATTTTACCAAAATATAAACAAGTTGTAGCACGAAGATCACTGGTATCAACAACTAAAGAAAAAACATAATCAACCTTGGCTCACCAAGTTATGCTCTTACTCTCCAAGTCTCTCTCTCACACAATCTCCTTCAAGTATATCCAACTCTCTCTCAAGTTTGAATTCACAATGCACAAGTAAGTCAGGTGAGATCATCTGAGACACATATTTATAGGAGGAGCAATGAATTATTGACATAGAGGAGGAGAAATATACATTCCTTGAGGATGATTTACATTTGCAATTTATGGAAGAGTAACTCATGCCATTAAGGAGAGACAATTCAAATTTCATTATGGAGAGGGAACATGTACCTTAGATGAGAGGGTGAGAGGAGCCTTTTATGACATTCCTTTAATGAGTGTGTAAGGAAAATCTTGCATGTCATACCTTATAAGAAGATTCCTTTATGACATGCATAAGAGGAATATTTTATGACGAGTCTTTTAATGGGAGTAATAGAGTGTAAGAACATTAATGACATTGTAAGAGAACGTTATTAAGAGCCATGATTGAGAGACTTGAATTTCCTTTTAATAATAATAATGATAATGATAAAATGATAGTTAAGTCGAAATTGAACTATTAGGATAGATTAAAAGTCAAAAGAGATTTTTCATTAGAAATTCTTGATTACCAATTAATGCAAGGTGATGAGAGTCATACTTGAGACTTTCTATTTTCAAAAATTCCTCTTAGATGCCAAATTTTCAACAATTCCAACATACATATGCTAGTGAATCTCAACTATATCAAGTTTGTCATATAAAAAAAAAATCATGTAAATACCTTAATGTTACATGACTTCAAAATTTCTTAATCTATATAAAGTTGTTTTTTCCCATGAGCTTAAAAGTTTCCACAATAATATTTCTTTCCAAAATCCTTGCAATTTTATAAAGAAATTCTTATCTTAAAAAAAACTTAAAAATCATTATCATAATAATCTCAACTACATGATTCTCCACAACAATTTTAAAAGACTTTTAAATTGTTATTATTTATAATTATACTCATTAAAATATTAAAAATATGGTTTTTTTTAAGGTGCATTTGAAACATATGAGCTATTTTTAAGGTTTTGGTTTATAAAATGTTATGAATATGCTTTTTCAACAGTTTCTTAATCCATGATGTTTGTATATGAGTTATTTCAGGTTTTTTTTTTTAAATATTTTCCAAAGTAGTAATATTACTCTAAAAATATTAGATATATGACATTTTGTATTTTTAAAGAAAATCTTTTATACAAGTACATATCTTAATTGTTATTAAAATTTTTAATTTTTAAAAATGTTAAAAAATACCTATCTCTATACAAGATGGTGATCAGACTAAATATCACAAACTCTATTTACAATAAATATTTTTTCTTATGCTCTATTTACTATAAATTTTTTATAATCGCATATATACATATTTTTTTTATAATCACATACATACATATTTTTTTTTAAATAATGTATTGTAAAATAAATTTCAAAACACAATTTTGCCCCAAACAAAGTATTTTTTTTCAATAATATACACATGCTGGTAAAAATAA
>APFE030409196.1:0-15452 GCA_000404065.3 Pinus taeda | reverse complement strand
AGACTAAATATCACAAACTCTATTTACAATAAATATTTTTTCTAACACTCTATTTACTATAAATATTTTATAATCACATACATTTAAATAATGCATTGTAAAATAAATTTCACAACACAATTTTGATTACCACGACAAAGTAATTTTTTTTTCCATAATATACACATGCTTGTAAAAATAAGGAAAGTAGAAATCTCGTTGTATATTTATATATTGAATATTTATATATATAGAGTGGTTTAAAATTTAATTATATGGAAATTAATTCGATGCTAAAAAGACAAATCAAGACTTCAACGAAGGTAAAAAAATGGGACGACGACCTCTAAAGAATATAAAGAAATCAAATCAAAACAGGGAAAAATCAAATTGTTCGAAAACCCCGTTGGTTATGGTTACCTTTAAAGCTTCTTCAATTATTTAGGTGCTCCGAAAAGAAAGCAAAAAAGACTAAACAATTTAAAAGAAAACCAGACATGAAAAAATTCTGTAATAAAATAAAATTATTAGATTCAACTTCTGACAGCTTTATTTCACAGATTTGGAATGGTGACGTCAGCTCGATCAGAATGGAGTGTCGAGAATGGGGTCCACACCGTTTTAGGTCGTGATGATATTTTGCACGACTTTAATATTTCAACGTACTTGTTCGTACACAACACGCCAAGGACGCGGCGAGTGATAAACCGTCTCATAACATTTAAACAATTATACTTAAAATTTAAAAAAAAATAAAAGAAATATTTTTACTTAAAGTAAAACAAGATATTAAAAAAATATATTACAGCTCATTTTAAAAATCTAAAAATTTTTAACAAAATTTGTGAATCGAGAAGGTTAGAATAAAATCCAAAAATATTACAATGTGTTATATGTCACCTTGAATGACTATTTCATTAAGTATGCGAAGTGTTTGGATTAAAATAAAAATATTTTTCTTTCTTAAAATTTTAAATTAGATGATTGATGGCCAAATCTACTTCGTGACAAACTTCGAACAACTTATTTCAAATGAGATAATATTTTGCGATTTAAAAATCCGTTATACCCAACAAATTTGAGTGGGTAAAAAGATTTCCCAAAATCACAAACTACAACTTCGAAATCCGATGGTCTAAACACACTTTTTAGTGGCTAAATTTCAAGATTTTTGCTATTTCAAAATATTTTTGATGATATTGAAACTATTTTTACTATCAAAAATATTTAAATATTATTTTTACAATTTTTTCTTTAAATTTTTTGAACAAATTCCCACACATTTTTATCATCCAAACAATTCCTCTTCCTCAATATCCTTCTTCCTTTAAAATCAAAGCTTAGCAAAAGATACCTTTAGTGTACGAATGCTTTGTATTTTAAAATGTTTAAGTTACACTACTTCTCACGCATCAAATATTTTAACGAAGCATGTCAAGAATGGTTTTGGAACTTAATTTTCAATACATGTAGGAAATGTGATGCAAATTGTGATGGTAGGCCACTTTAATATTCATTAAAACGTATAAAGTTTAAGAACTTTTTTAAATGCATTTTTAATAAAACGATTATTTATTCATCTTTACAAATGAACTTTAATTTTAATACATAGATGAATTTGACAAATGAAACTACTTTTAAATCGGGTAGTAGATGGGAGTTATTATAAATAAATAATTTTTAAAAATAAAATTTAATTATTTTAATGGTTTGATGTTTTATTAAAATGGTTGAAAAAATGATGAGCCTAGAAATTTTTGGATTTTTTTAATTATGGTTTTTCATTTTTTTTTTTCTATTTTAACTATTTATTTGATTTTTTTAAACTCTATTTTTTTATTCTAGAAAGCTTAGCCACTTCAACACTCCTTGTGATCTTTCTAAACTCTACTTTCTTATTCTAGAAAGCTTAGCCATTTTAATACTCTTTGTTGGAAGGACTAGACCATTCAACATTTCTTGGTATTACATTGAGAGATACAATATTCTTTGTCAGTGTACTAGGAGAATTGGAGTAATATCTTAATTTATTTTCAGGATTTTCCTATGAGCATTTCGAGTATCTTAAGCACATTTTGTCAAGGTTTCTCAAGTGATCATAGGGAGTGCCAAATTGAGTTATAATAAGTATGTTCCAAATTTTCATCTTATGTCACTAGATGCTTTCAATTGTAACCCCTCAAAAGCTAAACCAATATCTTATTCACTATTTCTATCTACCTATTTATCTATGGATGGAAAACTATTGATCTCTTCAACTTGGTGTCCACTTTCTCCAAAAGTGTAGTCCAAAAGGTAGTGGGGAATCTGATATCTTTACCTGAGTTTATGCTCCATGGTATCTCAAACTGCCCCCAAAGTAACATGTTTGCTACATCTCATCCCTTGATGATATTTTCACAAGGCATAAGAATAAACATCTTCATTAACTTGTTAGCTACCACAAATAGATAATCACGTCTCTTCTAAATTCTTGTCACTTGGAAAACCAACCACAAAATCCATGGGAGTTACGTTTAGTAGGTATGGGTAGGGAATGGTATAAACCTTACTTTTTTACTACTAAGCTTGATAGCGCAACAAAGTATGAATCCTATGATAAACTGAGTCACATCTTCTTGAATTCTAAGCTAATATAAATACCTTTGTAATTTGGAAATTATTTTCCCAACCCCGAAATTCCCTACAACATTGGAGGTGTGAGCCTCTTTAACAAGTTGCAAACTTTCATATTTACTAACATGGATATTGTCTAGATTGTATAGCAACGCATCTTGGAAATTATAGTAATCCTTATTCTCATATTTTATTCATGAAATTTCCCATGTAGCTTTTGAGACACCTCTTTATTGTACTCACCTTTGATGTATGCATTTTCTATGCATCATGGGTGAAAGGCTCTCTGTGCATAAGAACTCTAACTCCATGACATTAATTTGGGAAGCCTTGAAAGAAAGCCTAAAAACTTATTATTGCTTACCTTATTATATTTGATATTTGGATGGAATTACTAGAAAAAACCCATTGACTTATTGTGTTTGTTTTGTTGAAGCTTACTCTATGCTTAGAAATACTATAGTGGCTAGTGATTAATGTGGATGATGGTATCCTTTCCCATTTGATACAGGGAAAATTTTAAGAACCGTATTAGCATAGCTTGAGTATCAATAGTTTAATGGAGATACAAAGTATAATGAGAGATCAAGAGAATGAGAAATTTTACCAAAATCTAAACAAGTTGTAGCACGAAGATCACTGGTATCAACAACTGAAGAAAAAACATAATCAACCTTGGCTCACCAAGTTATGCTCTTACTCTCCAAGTCTCTCTCTCACACAATCTCCTTCAAGTATATCCAACTCTCTCTCAAGTTTGAATTCACAATGCACAAGTAATTCAAGTGAGATCATCTGAGACACATATTTATAGGAAGAGCAATGAATTATTGACATAGAGGAAGAGAAATATACATTCCTTGAGGATGATTTACATTTGCAATTTATGGAAGAGTAACTCATGCCATTAAAGAGAGACAATTCAAATTTCATTATGGAGAGGGAACATGTACCTTAGATGAGAGGGTGAGAGGAGTCTTTTATGACATTCCTTTAATGAGTGTGTAAGGGAAATCTTGCATGTCATACCTTATAAGAGGATTCTTTTATGACATGCATAAGAGGAATATTTTATGACAAGTCTTTTAATGGGAGTAATAGAGTGTAAGAGCATTCATGACCATGTAAGAGAACGTTATTGAGAGCCATGATTGAGAGACTTGAATTTCCTGTTAATAATAATAATGATAATTAAGTCGAAATTAAACTATTAGGATTGATTAATAATCAAAAGAGATTTTTCATTAGAAATTCTTGATTACCAATTAATGCAAGATGATGAAAGTCATACTTGAGACTTTCTATTTTCAAAAATTCCTTTTAGATGCCAAATTTTCAACAATTCCAACATACATATGCTAGTGAATCTCAACTAGATCAAGTTCCTCATATAAAAACTAAATATCACAAACTCTATTTACAATAAATATTTTTTCTTATGCTCTATTTACTATAAATTTTTTATAATCGCATATATACATATTTTTTTTATAATCACATACATACATATTTTTTTTTAAATAATGTATTGTAAAATAAATTTCAAAACACAATTTTGATTATGAGACAAAGTAATTTTTTTCCTATAATATACACATACTTGTAAAAATAAAAAAATTAGAAATCTCATTTTATATACATGCTTGACAAAAGTGGGAAATGTCGTTGTATATTATATATTGAATATTTATATATACAGAATGGTTATATATATATATTCTTTGATTTTCAAATTAAAAAGTTTAAATGTCCTTAAAATTAACCAAGAGAGTTGATATACAATTTCATTTTCAAAATTTTGATTATAATTAATTACAAACATGGTATTAAATTTGAAAAAAATTAGGCATAACAATAATTAATTTTGTTTATTAATTAATTTGCTCTATTCATACCTATATATGAAAACTAAAATTATTATTAATCCTAAATAATTTTCTAACATTATTCATACTCCAATCATTGACTCAAAAAACCCATAACATTAATTTGTATGGAAATTAATTCGATGCTAAAAAGACAAAGCAAGACTTCAACGAAGGGAAAAAAATGGGACGACGGTGTTCAAATTTGAACACATCGTAGCCCTTTTGAAGCTCTCTAACACGTCAGAGAAGTGCTCAGCAAAATTTACGAGTCAAAAAAATTTAAATTTTGATTTTTACAAGTTAAGAAAAAAATTAAAATAATATTATAAAATGCCTAATGAAGGGCTGCTTGTCTGTAGGACATTTAAAAAAAAATTCTAATTTTCTGACTGATGTAATACTCTAAAGTCTGCAAGAGGTTCTGAAAACACTCAACAAAGTGCAATGGGACGTAATGGAGGTTGTTCATCCATTCCTAGGCCATAGTCATAATGGCAGCACTGATAGAGTTAGCAGTGATGATATGAGGTTTAAGTTCGCATTCGTTGATACAAAGGTTTCTTTTTGCATTCATTGATAGCATAGGAGAAGTAGCTACGTATTGGTATCCATGAACATGCATATTTTGAAGGTATCAGTGATTTAAAAGAAACAAATGAGAGAAGACATAATTAATGATGACTGAGGTAGATTATTCTGAGCCTGAATATTGCCTGCATTGATTTTTCCAATCCCAACCTTAGGACGAGTGTAGCACAAGTTCACAAGGTATTTTAACTCTCAGTTATAATTTTCAACTTTCATTTCCCTGGCCTTTCAATAAGTTCACTAAATTAGGCAGAACCGATTAAAATTATTATATATGGAATGGTCATGTGTAGAGCAAGTTCGCAAGGTATTTGAACTCTTAGTTTTAATTTTCAACTTTCATTTCCCTGGCCTTTCATTCAGTTCATTGATTTAGGCGGAACCAATTAAAATTATTATGTATGGAATGGTTGATTGATCTTTATATAGTCATGTGTAGACTCTGTATTTTTTTTTATATCATCCATCATGTCATCGATGAAGATTTTTTGGACTAAGTCTTTGAGCAAAATCGGCGGCTTTTTGCCCTTCGTGAGGAGGAAAAGATGAAATTGTTGCGGAATGAGAACCATCAAGGTTATACTTTGTATCAAGCAGTTTCTCTTAACCTTTCCATTCAACTCGAAGGTTTGATGTGGATTTCTGTCTCCTTATATTTACTTCTGCTTGTAATTACATCTTGCTCTGCTTAACTCTGAAAAATCAAGCCGTTGAAATATTTCACTTCATATTTTTTTCATATATTCGTTTTTCTAGGGATTGGAAGGGGAGTTATGAAGCTTCTAAAGCGTCGATAAAGGCAAGCGATTTCACGGTCCCAATCAATGGCCTTCATCAGGTATGTAGTTCAACATTTAAAACGATATTTTTCATACTTGTCTAGTGCTTAAAAATAGATTAAAGTGACAATATTGACATTTTTACATCATAACTACATACTACATTTTCTGTGGTATCTCCATTTTCTTTAATTTGTAAAATTTTATTCTTTCTTGTCAACTCACCATTAACACAAGATTGTTCAATTATGAGATTACCTCATTAGACTTACTGATTCACAATTTTTTTTTCATCTTGTAAATAACTACTACCATCTACTACATCTTCGAGGATGTCGAATATATTCGAGTACTGATCATGTCGAATATATTCAAGTACTGATCATCCTACCACTATGAAAACAACTTTGATCCTACCTTTATGAGGACATATTCATGACATTACTTTGATGTTCCACAGAGATATCTTGACATAGTATAATAAGGCCGATAGGGTTCCTTACATTTTCCATGAAGATATCATTACCTTGAAACTCTGATGTTCGAAGTGGAAATCTTGAGATAGCATAATAAGACCGATAGGGTTCTTTATTTAGGGTTTCTTTTTAGCGAAAACGATATATAGACAAAGCAATCTCTTTATTAATTCGATTTCTTATTTTATAGTAATAAATGAATATATTCTCATTTTATAGTAATAAATGAATAATTTTTCATTTTATAGTAATAAATGAAATCAATTAGTTAAATATGTAATTTTATGGTGTTTAAAAATAGATTAAAGTGATAATATTGAATTTTTTACATCATAACCACATTTTCAGTTGTATCTTCATTTTCTTTCCTAATTTGCAACATTTTCTTTCTTTCTTGTCAAGCAACCATTAAAACAAGATTGTTCAATTTTGACAACCATTCAGACAAGATTGTTCAATTATGAAATTACCCCATTAGATGGTGGTAACTACACTTAATGATTCAAATGCTTTTTTATATTCTTGTAAATAGGTACTACCATCTCTTTTCTATTTTTAGATGATTCAGTGACTGACAACCATAATGCTTACAAAAGCATAGCATTTCTTCCATTTGAACATACTGTAATCAAGCTTACTATTAAGCCTAGCATTTGTAAAATCAAACTTCATTTAAAACTGTGTATTTCTTCTCTTATCTTAAAAATCCTTTTTCTTTACTAACTATCTAGTTTTTGAAAACATAGAAATTAGTGCTAAAAAAAAAAAATAAAAAAAATTGAGAAATAAAAAGTGTGCTTCCCATAAAATTATGTAGAGTTTTGAACTAGGGAGAAGTGTTAAAATGAAACTCCAGGGCTATTTAATAACCACACAACATAAAATTGGTGTGCCTACATGGCTACAACTTAATTTTCTTTTTCCAATTGGCCTTCCCAAAAGATATAGAACACCAATAGTTATCCATACAACTACTATTGTGTCTCCCACTTCATTTTCTCCATTTGACATCTAGGAAATAAGTTGTGTGTGTGGGTGTCCATGTAGCCGCTGCTATGAAGGTTTTTTAAGTTGATGTTGAAATCGTTGATGTTGAAATCATAGGAAAATTAAACGCATTGTTAATGAAAAGAAACCATATTATTAGAAAAAGACATCAACTAAAAGAAACCGCATTATTAGATAAAGATATCAACAAAACATGAATTCATTGTAAGGACCAAATTTGAAACCATTCTTAAACAACAACAACACGTGTATTACATATTACAATATTTCCCTATTAGATGTGGAAAACTTTCCTTTTAATTACATAATTTTTTGAATCTATAAAGCTTGAAGTTTTTAATGGAGATGAAAGTCTATTGATAGTGTTCTTTGATTGAGCAATGTTAAGAGAAAAGTTCAATTCCTTTGGTTGTTGAAGGTATATATTTATTTTTTTGGTTTGCACTAAATTGTTTCAAGCTGAAAAAAACAAATGGGTATATAATTAGAAACAAAATGAAACTAAAAAAACTTTTTCCATTGTGCAAATAGATTTATATTTTCAATGAAGTAAATTCAAATATTTTTGAAGATTATCTAATGAATAGAAAAAACATATGATTATCTTTCTTCAATAGAATTTGAGAAAAATGTTTGCCTATTTACTAAATTCTATTAAGATTTTATAGTCTTTTAATGTAGCCATTTTTTAAATTTTAAAGATTCAGGACACCATTTCATTTTGGCATTTTTTTTTATAAAGAGTTTATTTAATATACACTTGTTAATAGAAGTATAATTTTTTTAATAAATTTTTATCTTTGAAGAGTTAGATAAATATATGCTCTTCGAAATAAAATTAAAACCAACCATTGCCTGTGGGAATCACATGAAATCTTATGAGAGAAGAGTTTCATTTGGCTAATATTGTGAGAGTATAGGTTTTTAATAACATTTGTACGTGTGATTTTTTTTCCTTTGTATTTCCATAATTTTAAAAACACAATAGCTTGAAGACAACTAGTTTACCACGAAAGTGTGGGACCTTCATTTTTGCCAAAATAAGAAAAAAAAAAAAGAAAGAAAAAAAAGTTGAAGAAACCTTGCAACTCGTAGATATCTAACGAACAAGTTGTTACAACTTATACGTATCTTTGTTCAACACAACACTATGAGATATTAATAATTCATATACCACTACTCATGTGAAATATTGATTCGAAAGGAAGTTTGCCTGGGCAAAGATTATGGATGGTCGAGCTCATTGTGGCATTAAATTTTAATACAAAATTATAGATTTGATATTCAAATGATTTGTATAAATTTAGTGAAGTAACGCATTAAATCAAAGTATAATGTATAACCCAGCGGCATTTAAAAATATTTTAAGTTTTTTCATTTTTTAAATTAAATATTTTACACTAATAATTAAATATTATTTTATTTTCTCAACATTATTGTTATTTAATGTTGATTTATGGGTGTCAATTTTATATATGTTTTGTTATTTAATATCGATTTATAGGTGTCAATGTTATATATGTTTTGTTATTTAATATCGATTTATAGGTGTCAATTTTATATATTTTTAAATTTATATTTCATAGTTCATTTTTATGTGTGACAATTCCACATTAAATCACATAAAAATAATATAGTTAATTGTTTGAACCGATAAAAGAAATTCTATTTTTATAAAATTAATTTTAATGACTAATTTCTATAAAAATCTTATAACACCTTACAAAAAATTCTAACACAAGAAGTTTAAATATTTTGTCTATAAAACAAAATAATACATCTAAATGTTGACACTGAATAATGAACATTCAAATATCACATACTTTTTTAAAACAATATTTATAATTGGACATATAATTTAAAATTATAATTTTCTCATTTAATTATAAAAGGTTTTTCTTCTATTCTTAATAATATTTAATTTAATATTCTTCAATATATTAAAATATATGTAATTTTTTTCTATATATTAAAAAATCCGGTTAAATTATAAATAATGTATATTATTGTGAACATATAAATAAAAGTATAACTAGCTTGTTTTAGAGTGAAACGGGGATTTAATCTTTTTTTACACTTGGTATATTTAGAGTTAATATGAATATAGACTGGTTAATAATGAGTTGTAATTAATTATAACTATAATTATTAAATTCAATCAATAAATTTAATTTAATTTAAATTTAAATTTAAATTTTTAGGTAATTTGGTTGAGTCAAGATATTGAACCTATAACATATCACATGCATTCATGGCATACTAAACAATACCCTTAATTTGACTACGTATTGGAAAATCACTTTATTTAACTCCCTACCAATATGAACCCAATACACATTCCCAATTTCAAAAACCCTCACTTTCATTAGATATTGTAAGTACCTAACTTTTCATTAACATTTTTTATACCCATTTAGATTTTTCAATAACTTTGAGCTCCATTTTTTATATTCCCAATATAAAAACCCTTTACCCCTTATGTATCGAGAAATATTGATGCATGAGCATTCAACCCAAGAGAAAATTAGTGTAATTAAGTAGACATAGGAGGTCGTGTATTTTTAGGAAGTTGGATTCCTAAGTCATAAATTAATGTAATATTAGGCTTTTAAGTGAATTAATTAGATGTGTGAGATATCTTGTAAATGTTCTCGAATAAGGAGGACATCAGTGGGCAATAATGACAAAAGAGTCTAAAGCCAATTAGAGCTCTTTTGGAAGTTTCATGACTTGAGGGACGAGAGGGAGATTTTAGGAATTAATTGAAGTAGAAGTGGGTAGAGGATTTAGGAATCAGCTCAAAGGATTTTGGAGACGGACCAAGATTAGTTCAATAGAACTTCCTAACATAAATGTAAGCGTATGGGCAAAGCTCAAGAGAGGCCACAGATATTGAATATTAGGACTAAGAGAGGCAGAGGTCCCACTCTGTAATCATTGTTGATATTTATTAATACAATCAACTCAATTTCGAGTTGGAATGTGTGTTTCGAGTGTTGAATTGTATGTGAATTCGTAGTTTCTGTAACAGGGTTGTAGGCAGAATTCTGCAGAACACGTAGAGGGAGAAAATGATATAGAGAGTCATAATGGATCATTGAATCCATTCGAAGGATCCAAGAGGATAGTGATAAAAGGAGCATGCGAAGTTAGGCCAGGAGGAATAGTGTGCATGTGAAATAGCACAGGACAGGAACCATTGAAGAATCCTGAAACCACAAAGGGAAGTTGAAGAAATAGTGTAAAAACATAAGTAAACGGAGAAACGAGAAGTGAAAAAACGATGAACAGAGACCGTTAGATCTTGAACATGAACAACCAGGATCCAATTGCAAAGGAGGCAGAGAAATATCACACCGGTGAACTTTAACGAAGGAAGGCGGTTTTGTAATGGTGGAGGTGGATTTCGAGCGGCATGAAAACCGTAAGTAGTATTGAAGGATGAGCGCGAATTCCACTCATCAAATGACGCATGACAGCAAGAGAAAAGAGGAAACCACTTTATCGAGTGGTTAATCCTCCCACTTGTTATCTACTCGATATCAACGACAACCATCAGATTTGTTGGGTATAGATCAATGGTGGAATATTAATATCCAAGTTGTTTGATCAGAGAAAGATCTCGACCATTGGATTGGACGCTAGATAAATGGCCAATAATCGCAATTCGGATTGGATAGAGGTCAAGGGATGGTGGAATGTTGAAGCATCGATATGTGATTACGCAATATCACCAATAGCCGATAAGCAGAGATCAGAGATTGGGGTCTTCGACATTGGAATGATCGGCGAAATGCTATGGAGATGTCTGAAGGAGTGGACCCGACGATAATTATAGGTGCGGGTTTTAAAGATTTGAAATCCACTTATTTGTTTCGAAACGGGATTTCATGTAATTCTCGTGTATTCTTGTATTGCATCAAAGTGTTGTGCCCACGTCTTTTAAGACTAAAGCATTATTCAAATGCTTTCGATAGTCACATATCAGAATCAGAAGGGTGATGAGGTATATATGTGTTAATGACCCGCAGAAGGCCGATACCGGATTTCGATAATGGTAACTTCAGAGTCTGTGCAGGGACTGTACCTCAGTGGAAAAAGGTATGTTTTGCAAGGCTTTCCTTTTGTAAATTGGTTTATAAAATTAAAATTTTATATATATATATATATATATTATATACAGCTTAAAGGGGTGTATAAAGGTTACGAAGGGTTTTAAAGTCCCGATAAGGGAGAATTAATAGAAGGCTTTAATAAAAGGGATAACAAAGGCATTAAGGTTGTTGAAAAGTCCCAATAGGAGGTTGGTGGGGTGATTGACTTCTGATACAAAGGAACCAATGATAAAGGGGCCTTAATTATTTATGGTTTGAAGATTTGACTACTTTGAGAGTCAAATACCTAGGACAAATGTATTTATGCATATTCATGCATATTGTGGGTATGTGCAGGGGTAACCTTGGCATCAAATAAATTGTCATTTTTCCTAAATATATATCCCCGAATATTAATAAATGTGGTATGTTATTTCTCCCCCAATGAAGCTCCTGTGGTTAAATAAGACATTACCTTACAACATCTCCACCATGTTTATTTGTCAAAATTAATAATATTTATTATTGATAGTGATGATGAGGACGACAACTTTTTTATCATGATTTCAATTTTTATTTGGTTTGATTTCATTAAAGTTATGTTTATTATCTTAACTTTTTTTCGTGTAACAAAAAATGTATGAGATAAAATATAGCTTCATATGACATTAAGTTGGCTCTTATCTAATTTTTTAAACTAATTATTAACGTTATGTAAAATATTGTGTTCTAATATAAATCAAATAGTTGGTAAAGGTTTATAGCTTTTTTATAGTAGCATGGGCCAATATCATGGGCTATTAATACTACATGCAAAAAAATATATAACTCATTTCATATGACACTTGATTAGATAACATTTCCTCAATTCATAAATTTAAGTAAAAGGGAAAAAAGAACATAACTATTGTGGAGATAAATTTACGAATATTGTAGAATATTCAGTGAAGGATAAATGTCTACCATGCCCCTAATAATTATTAATAATTAAATTAAAATGCTAGAAACCTTGTTAAAAAATAGAAGCACCTATCAACATAATTATAATAAGTTCCTAACAAGACATGGAAAACATCCATAGGCATGATGTGACATAACACCTCATCCTTGTAACTTTCTATCTAGAAATATACCTTTATTTGTTCATTGATGAGGATCTAATTTCCTTTTGGCAACAATGTCACCCGATAAGGGGAGGGGTGTGTGATCTTTTTCAGCCCTAATTTATCCACCACATCCATAGAGGTCAAATTATTTGTGTTGCCGTTATCAATAATCACTTTTGAAAATTTTCCCTTGGTCTTGGAAACTATTCTAAAAAAGTTCTTCCTTGTGCTAATTATTTTTTTTTCTCTCTCCATTAATTAAAACAATTTTTATCTTTTGGGATTCACCAAATAGAGGAGTCTCCTATTTTTACCTTTGTTTTGGTTTTCTCATCCTTGGCTTCTTTAGCATGTTCTCCTCTATGATTTGTTGGTTGATTCTCAGGTAAATTGCATGAAATATGTGTTTTTTTCGCACATAAGTATCACCTAATGCCCCCTTATATGCCTCTATCTCTTGGGAAAAATATTATCCCCCTTTCCTCTCCTCCTCTAAGAGATTGACTACTATAGCACCTAGTTTCTTTGGTCGGAGTCTTGAATCTCCCCTACGGGGATATCCTTTCCCTCTTGCTAGAATCCTTTCTATACTCTTCTGGCTTTGTTTTCTAGCCAATTTATTTTATCCTCTTACTACTTCTTGATAATCATCATCCATCGTCTTCAAGGGGAATATGATAGTTTCATCCTTTGTTTCATACCTCATGCCATTTATGTATCGAGCCACCTTTTCCATATCTTCTTCTATGTGACCCACTCTAATATTTAGCTTGTAAAATTCCATTGTGTATTATTTCATCGTCATGTAATTCTACCTCAAATTCTATAAATGCATGAATAAGTTTAGCTTGTAATCCTTAGGCATAAACTTGCCCTTAAATTTAGCCACCATTTTCTCCCAACTTTTAATATTTTCCTGCCTTTTTCTTCTTTGATATTCCTGCATTTGATCCCACCATATTTTTTCATGTCCTTTAGCATATTCTTTGCATATTTGACATTTTAGTCAATCTCCAAACCCTCGTATTTGAAATATCCATTGCATGGATCCAATTGGGCAATTCATCTATTCTCAAGTTGGAATCATACAAAAGCACCTCCATATTTGGTTTGGATCCCAACTTCGTAACCAATTTAATTAGTTTCTCCTCTCCCAACCCTTCTCCTAGCACTCCCTCTATTTCCTCTCCAGATCTAATATCTTGACTTTCACTAACATCTCCCACATTCTACTCCCTTCTTTGAGATGCATCTCTTAAATGCGCCTCAACTTCAACTGAAACTTGTAAGGGAGACCCCTTCCTCCTTGGATTTCCTATTTGGATTGCATTCTTACACTAGTTGTTGGTCCCCCTTTCTTCTTTTCTTTTCAAGTTTTGTAGGGATTTTAGAAATTTGATACCACTTTGGTGAACCGTCCCTAGTATCCTTTTTCCCTCTATTTCTGGTTTTCTCCCTTTTCTTAAAAATATGTAATAAGACTCAAATTATTTTTCTATTCCACTTCTCCTGCAATGACAAAACCAATTTTTCTCATATTTCATGGAGGGCCCTTACCCCTTCATAAAACCATTTTATATAATTAGAAGTTATTTGACTAATTAACCAATTCCACACTTATTATACATAGTAAGTCAGCGGTTGCATCAATTTATCATTACCAATTTACCACATGGACTATTTGGGCCTGACTAGGTGGGCATATCACATACTCAAGGTCAGAAGTCATATTTCATAGGTTATTAGGGTTCAAATCCTTGCCTAACACTCAATTATTTGCCCAAAATACACAGATTCAAGCCATAATTCCATTAATCTTTTTTTTTTTTTTTAAACGAGGTATTCCAATGGAAAATATTTCACGTATTCCTTGTTCAATTAAATTATATAAAATGTCTGAGAGTGATTTCTCACAAATCTACAATGGGTTTCAAGGATTAATGATTAATTGAACCTAATTGGTTCTTTAATATATACATAGAAGTTGACATAGTCAATAGCATGATTCCATGGATTCACTATTTAAGCTAATTTATATCTAAGCATCTCTCACAAGCCCAAGGCCATTTGGACACACACACACACATACACACATGCACACACACACAAAAGCACATGAATAATCTTCAAAATAGAACAAGGATATGTTGGCTAATAATTACCTCCCTAAAAGCAACAATCGGGATTTTCTAGAAGCTTTCTATTAACAATAAAAATAGTTTTCCTAGAAAAAGGGATGCAAATAAATAGAAAATAATGTTTTGGTGTAGTTGTCCAACAAGGGACACCTAAGTGAAATAACTGCCAAGATATTTACACTAGGTATTTTCATTTTTCTAAAAGAAAAATGTGAAGTGATGCTTGTGCATCATAGAGGGAGGATGTACGACACATACATGAGGGTAATTGAATCAAGAAATGAAATCATTTTCGCTAGGAAGGGTAAAATCAGAACGATACCCATTTACTCATAATATCAATGATACAACCAATGATCTCCTTCAAGCAATGATTTGCTATGTTTCAGGATTGAGAATGGAAGCTTTGCTAGAAATTTGCAACACACAATGTTTTACAACATTTAATTTCATATACTCCATGGAATAGACAAATGAATGAATTTTTTCCTATTAAGTATCAAAATGATGGGTTGGGACATACTCTTCTAGAAATCAGATCTTATGGTCTATAATTTATCAAAACAGTTCTCCAAACCAGCACATCCAACCACTAGTTTCAAAGATGAAGGAATGGATTGGTTAATGAAAGTGTATGTAGCCATGGAGACTTAAGGTTTCTCACATTGAACTACAAATTAGAATGCCTACTAATTAGATGTAATATAGAAGTGGAATCCTTCCGTGAACTATGTAGTCTAATATAAAGTTCAATTGGCAATAAAATACAAGTATAAGGAACCCTCCCATTGAATAGATAT
>APFE030409179.1:365-32597 GCA_000404065.3 Pinus taeda | reverse complement strand
TGGGAAATCTCTGTGTATACGTGTTTTATGTGTTATGCTCTCGCATTTTTATTTTTTCTGTGATTTAGAATTCGTATGCAGGTAATTTCTGTATGGGGTTAAAACCTACAAGAACAAACATGTTCAATAATGGGATTTTACTGGAACACTCCCTTATCCTTGTTGATGATCTAAATTTTTCCTCCTTTGTCTGAGAAATCTAGGATGAGAATTCTCTACCTGATCTTTTTGCACAGGTGATCTCTATGTTTATCTATGAGTCTCACCTTATCGACATATCTTTGTCTCCTCTTGGACCGACCTGGATAAATGGAAGATCAGGTACCAAGGGCTTACCCAAGAGTCTTGATAGATTCCTATTAGTTAATCCTTTGATCACAAAAGTGGGGAAATACTAATCCTGGATCTATCAGGAAGTCATTTATGAGCATTATCCTTGTGGTTTAGCTAGGAGATAGCTTCTAGAGGAATGGGATAGGTGTTGTACTCCACACTTGAAATTTTTAATGAGATGAATTGAAAAACCAACATAGTATTTTCTATTCTAGAGCTAATCCTCCTAACATTGATTGACACAATTCTCCCCATAAATAATGGTGAGTGGGAAGATGAAAGGGAGTTAGAATTGTATACTATACATTTCAAATTGGAATTTTTAGTTTTAGTGAGACTAACTAAAAAGAAGATGACAGGTTAATTAAGATATATAACCATCGATACAACACAAAATATTGGAATAAACTAGATAGAAGTACTACAAGGTATTATCTTAGAGGAGCCCAAGCTTCAGAAAAAATTTTAAGCAATAACCAAAAAAGAGTTAGAAAAATTAGTCATGAAGGGTAATTCGACCCAATGCAAACTACGACAATGGATTTCATGGGCTCATCGAGTGAGTCTCAAATTTTAGAAGCAATTGGGAAAGTAAGGGAATTTTTTTTTGAGATTGCCACGTAGAACATGTTGAGAGAACATCAAAAAGTAAAGTGACAAACTCAATAGGAGTAAGGTATGGGATGATCACTAAAGCTAATAGGATCATCCCAAACAACAATTACTAAAGGGTAGTCAAGTCAAATAGAGAAACAAAGGATGGGATAATGACATGCACTAGTCGACTTGAAAGGTATATCCCCACTAATTGAAGGAACAAGAATAGAATCAGAAATTAGTAAAAATAATGCAGTATGGATAAGAGGATTCAAGCCTAGGGGATTCAAACCTAGGATGTTTTAATGGCACATACATATTCATTCAACATAGAAAATATATAATAAATAAATAAGAACTACATGATTCATATGTAATAAAGAACCTACCTCATTAATAACAATGATGGCAAAGACAACAATAGTCACAAAACATTAGTTGAAAGGTGTTCCACAATTTTTAGAAAATCATAACAAGTCCACTTGAAGGATAGCATAAGAACACATAAGAAAATACACAATTATAAATCAATGAAATTTAAGGGGCATTTTACCTCAACACAATAACTTAAACTGACTCAACTAGCATATGATCCAAAAGATATATTGGATATTTAGGTTTTTCAACTATTTCATGTTCTCTAGAGAAACTTCTAGCAGGTGGAAGAGAATGAGGAAGGATATTATCATGCTATGAAAAAATAAAGAAAAGGAAGTTGTCTAGACTAATTGTATAAGTTTAGTTCTGGATAAACTACAACTAGCTTGCCTAAGAAAAAGCGAGGACCGATTGGACTCAATCCGACAACTAGTTCATCAGCTTGTTGCTGAAAATGTGCAAATGAGAGAATATGTAGAGAAGTCATAACAACAGAATAAGAAATAAAAGACATATGAACTATCCTTTATACTTGAGTAGTAAATTTTCACGTTTAAAGAGGTGAAGAATAACCTACGAGAACCCATGGATAAGTTAGATACTCTTAACATTCACCTCAATTAATAGCTAACGAATTTGAAAACTATATGCAATGGATGTCAGATTCAAAATGTACTTAATTAAGAATTGTTGGACAAGAAGAATTGCACGTTTGATCCTTGGGAAGTATCATCCCTTGTACTTGGTTTTGGTTTGGTTGCCTTCTACATTGGGTACTTATTGGTTTGTTCAATGACTATTATGTGTCTTTTTTTTATAAGCTAAGTGTGCAATGCCTTCCAGGTTTATAATAAACAATCCTTAAATGTGGATATATGTAATTTTTTATGAGTTCATCACCTCCAATTTTCTCTATTATGCTTGGCCAATGTTATAATATGGTGTGTTATGATGCATTCTGGTAAGGCAGAAGCACAGAGGAGCATTGCACATGGGTGCTTCATTCAACTATGTCTTAATTTCATCGACTGGGGCTTCGATCCATGGTTAGGTGTGTTTTCGCATCACATTAGGGGTTGGGTAATAACTTGAATGTATGTAATTTAATGTAGCGTGTTCGTAGGATCCTTGCTTTTATGACTTGGGATTTGATGATATAGTTGGTATAGTATGTCTTTATAGTTACCTACTATACAGATTCTGATCTTATTGTCATCATGCTTTTATTGGAAGGGGTATATAGTTGATATACGGTTGATGGTGGCTTGTATTATAATGGAACAATTATCAACCACTGGTTATTCTGCATGGGGCTTATCCTTCCTGTGAAGCAATTGAATGCTTTTGTAAGATTTTAAAGGACATTGCAGAATCCATGAAACAAATGAATACACTTTTCAAAGGTATTAGACTTTGATATGGGTTTAATCCAACAATGATCAACTAAAGCGTGACAGCCCTTCCACTTTAGAAGGTTACGATGTCTGTATTGTTCTCACCAGGAGCCAGGTAGCATCAATACGATGAAGTAGTTGGTGGATGATGGACATTAGTATGTCATACAAGGCTCCACATATTTGTCTATAGAAACTCTAATTGAGACCATGTTGCAAGCTGAACATGAGGCTTAAGTAAAAATTTTCTAGGCTTCGGGAAAAATCAATGGCTCGAATAATTTCACAGTAGACATAAAGGAATTAACTACGACACAAAAGGGAAAACTGGTAACTAATTCATCTTTACAGGGATGGAAAAACAACCCTGTGAGGATTCCTATTAGTGTGATTAGAGGAGAGTCGCCCTTGGTTCTAGGCGCAGGTTCCTTTTGGGACAGTATCGAAAGGTTGCGACATAAGGCTTTGTTAGGAAGGTGGAATCATTTACAGATGATGGGGGAGCACGTAAAGAAATGGGTGGAGGAAAGATAGCTCCTGCTTCTAAAATACAGTCCGAAATTGAGTGTACTGTTCAACAGGTGGATTTGTTTTCACTTTTTGTGCCCTGAGGATGCGGACATGATACTAAGGGTTCCATGGGTTAAGTGGAGGGTATTTCTCATCCTACATGAGTGGAAGGCAGGCTTTGACCCCCTCAGAGGAACCTAGTGTGGGATAAATTGTCTAGGCTGCCACTGGAACTTTAGAATGAGTATGCTATCAAGGAAATCACCCATCGTATTGGGAATTTCGATTATTGGGATGAAGGCAGCTTCGGGCAACTTGATAAACGTATGGTATAGGTTCTGGTTAAGGTTGAGATGGGCAAAGGGTTTATTGTCGAGCTATAAATACATTGGAGTAGTTATTCTTTTAAGCTCTACATTGACTACTAGGGAGTTCCCTATCGGTGCCTTCACTTCATGACATCGAGCATCTAATTTCCATGTTCCAAAAGAGATTCACCCAACGGAAGGATTTCCTCTTATCTTTTAGGCAAGGGTTATGTAAGAGCCCAAAATAAATATCTAATTAAATTTCTAATTAACATTAAATTAAAATCAAAGTGGCACTTACCTTAGCCAAATAAACATATAATTAATAAACTAAATTGAAACTATGAATAGTGCTTACCTGTGGTAGAAGTAGGCTTACCATAACAAGGTTTTGGGGATGACTCTCCACCCAACCATAGGCTCAATTGCGCAAGGATTTGCTACAACTAGCCACCCCCGAGCCCTCAATCAACGTACTACTGCCAGTGACTCGTATGTCTTAGGACAACATTCTACCACAAGAATGAAAGATAGAATCTTGGAATGATGGAATGCCTCCCATCCTCCTCACCATCTAATAAATAAAACAAACATTGGATGGGAAACCACATGTACACACTCCATGTGTCTACATGTAGCTTTCTTTGATTTTTAGCTTTCTTGTTTTATTTTCTTCTTTTTGATAGTTTTCTTGTTTTATTCTATTTTTCTTATTTAGAGCTTTAGTATGGTTATTACTATTTTTTTATTTATTATTTTTATTTATTTTCTTGAATATATTTTTAATATCATTTACTATTTAACGTTTATGATTTATTATTTATTATTTATGATTATATTATTATTTATTATGAAGGGAAGGGATATTACAGGTTAGTGTCATCCAAGCTCAAGGTCTACCCTTTTGTTCATATGGGGTCCGACAGTCCAAACCTCATAGGTAATTGGATTCTCTATCTCAACCATATGATGAAAGATAATTGTAAATCTGGGGTATATAACTATGTTACAACTTTGGGGTGTATGTATGATCTAACAGTCCCAAATCTATCTGATGTTCTTCTACCCTCTTTGGGTTTCTCGATTGACTATGGTTGTGAGGCATTTGGCCCACTATCTCATCTGCATCTGAGACCGACAATATTTCTAGCAAGTCATCCCTTGAAGTAATGATGCCATTTTTGTTGCAATATCCCCATCCCTCTGATGATCCATCGCATTATCCTCGTCCCTTTGTAAACTGAAAGAATGACTTCGGTCATGAGGCTCCTATCCTCAAACTCGTCATGTAGCTGAGTCCTACCCTCTTTCCAATAAGTTGTCCTCTGTAGCTAGGTTGTCATCCCTACCTTTGGATATGTTCTCGTCCCCTGGTACATTTTCCCCTAATAAAGAATTGGAGGTTATTTTTTCCTCATCTGAGAATCTGGCTCCCTTTTCTATTAAAAGATCCCTTTTCCATAATCCTCTGGATTCTATAGGTTATTTATATAAAAATGTCACACATAGGAATAAGAAAGCCCCTAAATATAAAAAGGTTTCAAGCTATAACAAGATAGAATTGGGTTGTGTCGATTGGGCTGGATCTCCCAACAACCGATTTGATATTGATTCTAATTTTATTGTTGGGAATGTCTTTATTTCTTATATTTATGGAGTCTAGGTCCTTAGAGGGGATATAACTATGCGTATGGTACCTCCATGATTATTATTTCCTTTAACATCTGGAGTTTCGAAGCAACCTCCAAATTAAACTCCCTGAGAGGTATTGTTCGAGTTCATAAACTCTCTCTAATCCTTTTCCAAGAAACAATGGTTTACAAATATAAGGCATGGGAGGAAATGTTATTTGTGTGCCCTGCATGGCATTTATTTGCAACTGATGCTATTGGATTATCTGGTGTTCTGGGGATTATGCGGGATCCAAAAACTATTGAGATGCAGACATTTCTATCATGTGCAGGGATTATCATGATCGGACACATGATACAAAATTGTCAAAGGGTCTGAATTGTCAATTCATAAGCTCCATATGTGGGGTGTAGACTATTTTTGGACCAGGTTGCGCAATGTAGAATCCTTTAATTTATAAGTTACATGATCATCGCAAGGGATCTTAATTTTTCAATGTGGGGGGAAGATATTTGGGGATAGAAGTCTATAATTGATAGTATGGTTTCTTATTTCATAGGTTTGATGGAGGATTTTTCCCTATTAGATGTCACGCCAAATCCTCATGGCTCCACTTGGAGGAATGGGAGAACTAGTGAGGAGGGTATCTAAAAAATAATGGATAGGTTTTTGGTTAATCAGACTAAGGTTAATCATCTGACAGATATAAGACCTTATATTATTCCAAAATTTAATTTTTATCACTTGCCCATTATGATAACATGGGATGAAGTGGAACATAAGAGATCATACCCCTTCAAATTCAACATGAAATGGCTTAAAATGGATGAATTTGGGGATATGGTATGAAATGTTTGGTCTCAGTTATTGCTACCTCCTCCATTGAATCACATGACATCCATATGTCGAAAGATTAGAGAGTTGAAGAGGGTAGCTCAAGAATCTATTAAGGGGATGAAGGAGGGCGAAACTAAAGCTCTTAGGAAGATTGACATTTTCCTATGTTATTATAATTCTCAAAACATATTTATGGTTCTAAATTTCCAAAACAAGAAGCCCATGTTGATTGAATTTTGTTTGAGGAACAATTTAATACAATCTTTTATATAGCGTTATTATACATATAATTCCCAAAACATGTTTATGGTTCTAAATTCCCAGAACATGAAGCCCATTTTGATTGAATTTTGTTTGAGGAGCAATTTAATACAATCTTTTATATAGTGAGACAAGGATTGTGACTTCCCTGTTATGACTAAATATTGAACACTTCCATGCCATTTACATTTCATTAACCGATAATTTAATGTAGACAATGAGGAAGCATTGATTAAAAGAATAAGCATTGGTTATCTTATAACATGTTTACCTAAATTGCCAATATTCTTAGTAATATATTAAAACATTTCAGAAAAAATTATACAAAGAGTATATTGATTTTGAATATAGTAATTGTCTTATTATACCAAATACTTTAATAAAATTTAATAAATATTTTTTTTTTTAAGTTTAAAATAAATGATATTATATTGCATCATTTAAAAAACTAAAATATAATAACATTTGTTTTTTAATTAAATAATATTTATTAAATTTATTGTTTTTAATCTAATTTCATTAATTTAATTTGAGTTTGATTTTTTTTAATCGTATAATATATTTATCTAAATTGTCAATCTCTTTCTTAGTAATGTATTGAACATTTCAAAAACAACTAATACAATTACCATATTGATTTTCAATAACGTAGTTGTATTAAATATATTAAATACTTTAATAATGTTTAATAAATACTTTTAATGTGTTAATAAAATTAAATTAATATAGAAGAAAAATTATTATCATTTTAATAATAAATTTAATAGATAAATTATATATACAGAGAAATATTAATACCTTGGCTATTTAAAGAATAATAAAAAATTACTTCACTCACTAACTTATAAATGTTATCCATATTAAGCTTTAAATATTCATAATAAAATATAACAATTATTTAGTTGCCTTTGGTTGACTAATGTACATATAATTTCCAAAAGAAGATGCCCATGTTCACTATAGTTAATTATGGTTCAAGGATTTCCAAAGCATAATATTTGTGTTGACTCTATTTGACTAAATTTTGTTTGAGGAACAATTTAGTACAATATTTTGTATAGTGAAGCATGAACTTTGACCTACCCTTTATGGCTAAACAATAAGCACTTCCATTCTCTTTACTTAGTTAAGATTTTTTTCAAGGAATAAACATTATTTATCTTAAAATATGATTAACATAGACAATGGGGAAGCATTGATTCAAGGAATAAGCATTTTTTATCTTATAACATGGTTGATCTAAATTGCCAATCTTAATATATTTTTTTTAAAGGAACAGATAGCATTGTCATTATACGATCTGGAAACGGGCTAGGTCCCTTACAAAAAACAACAGACTTGATCTATTTGTATCTCTCCTTTCATTACAATGAGTATGGACCTTCTTGCTACCCCTATTATTTACATGTGTTCTTTTTATAAAGCTATAGCTATAGATTCTCCAAAAAGTGCCATTATAGACTATACAACGGTATAATTGCATATATATAAAATAAAAGTACTTGCAGCTTCTTTCTGTCTCAGTGTCATCACCCGTAGGCTCGCCCACAAACGTGTTCAAGTTCTCTCGTTCGTTATCTTCTTCTCCCTGAATCTTCATAGCAGCAACATCAACTTCATCATCATCACCAACCAGAACCTTCACATCATCATCCTCGCTGCAATCAACATTGGTGGCTGAGGGATTTCCAATTCCAAACACCTCCTTTAAGACTCCCATCATAGTCATCTACACCTTGATTCCTATATTGTCAACCTTTTTTTGTATGCTCATAACATCCATTCACAAACCTTCCACTGTTTTCTGCATAAACTCCTAGTATTTACCTAATCCAGACAACTGAGCATAGATGATCACCATATTCTTGTTTAATTCTTTGATGATTTTCTTTATCACATTTTTGCAGTAGCCCTCAATTAGGCTCTCCATACAATCATTCCCCATGCCATTTCCTGACCCGGAGATCCTAGAACCATAACCACCCCCACTGACATTCGTTGTTGATGACATTTTTGCAGCAATTCACTTTTGCGCAGCGAAGAACTTGTGATTTACTGACCGGAACCAGCTGAGGTATATATCGATTTGAGCCATCCTGACACTCCTCTCCAACCTGTCTTTCATCAATGTGGAATAGTGCAGGGTCTTATCAATTTCTATACCTTCCATGTTTATCCCTGTCCAAGACCAAAAGCTTCCAGCAATGGTGCTATCTTCCCCTGATGAATTAGTTATATTGTAAAAACTAGCGAGGATTTGATGCCTCATCACACATGACCTTTCCTCCGACAACACCACAACTGTGAGTTAAAATACCACCTACCATCCCAGTATCCAAGATGTGAAGGTACTGCAGATAGTTATCCAACATAACTACCACCACACAGAGGTGCCTAGGGAAGTAGGCCTCCTTAACTGATTCCATAAAGTTCTGATGACCCATACCCCCAACGTATAAATTCAACTGGAAGCCATCAGCTAAGGGATGGGACATAATGATATGTCGTGATTTATGAATAATATACCAAGTCCTAATATAACCCTTGCATTTTCTTGAATGTCTGCCATCTGGTTGTTGGCTCGCAAAACATGGAATATATTAACTTTATCAAATCTTCTCAACATATATATTATTCTTACCATGATTGAAGAAGTTTCATCTACTATATGGGAGCCATTCCCAACAAGCCTAATGCGTTTTTGAATGATTAGCTTGGAATCACCCACTATGTTCAAGGAGTTGACACCATTGTCCAAACATATTTTTAATCCTTACCATAATGCTAATGCTTTTGCTTGGTTGTTAGAGGTGACCCTAAGTCCCCAAGCATAATTGACTTCTGTTTTTTCTTCGAGGTTGATTATTACCCCTCCCGCTCCAGCCTCCTTGCTAAATTGTCAATCTTAATCTTATTAGTAATGTATTGAAACATTTCAATAACAACTAATACAAGTAATATATTGGTTTTCAATATAGTATTTATCTTAAATATTTAAATAAATAATTTTTAATATGTTAAAAACAATTGAAAAAATTAAATAATAATAGTATTTTACTTTTTAATTTATATCAAAAATATATTTAACTTAATTTAATTTTCTTAGTTTTATTTGATCTTTAAATTTGTTTATATTATAATATGCTTATCTAAATTATCAATCTTTTTAGCAATATATTGAAACATTTCAAAAATATATTAAATTTCAATATAATAGTTGTACAAAATATTTTAAATACTCTAATAAAACTTAATAAATAATCTTTAGTAATTTAATAATACTAAATTAATTTAAAAGAAAACTATAATCAATTTCACTAATAAATTTAAATAAACTATATATACAGCTAAATTTAATAGATTATTTAATGATTTATTAAAAATTTACTCCAATCACTAACTCATAAATGTTATTTATAATACACTTTAAATGCTCAATAAAAAATAGTAACTATCTTTATTATTATAAATGTCCATAAGATTTAGAATTCACGCTGAATGAAATTGAAATAGTTTCTATAAGATCAAATAAAATAAGCAATTTGAGGGTTCATAGACGTTGATCTAGAACTGAGGGGAGAGCTTTGAGGTACTAGGTTTGGAACAGGGGGCGACAGGAGCGAGCGGGTTACGATGGAGGGGCTTGGAGGAGAGAGCTCCACTCCCTCCTATAGTAACGTGGTTTCAAACAAAAGCAAAGAGGCGAGTTTGAACAATTTCTGAAAACCACCGGAGGCAGAGACAAAGACAACTGGCACTCACAAGCTAGGAAGTAGCAATTCCCATGAAAAGGAAGGGACCCACAAGGAAGCTAGGTGGGAAACGAATCCTGGCGAAAGCAGTCAGAGAACTGAATAAATGTCTGTGACGGGACCTTGCTAGCCCAAGGCTAACATTAAACCTCAGGTGGTCTTAAACAATCTTGCACTACATGTGCACAGAGACCATATGGCGACTTATGCGGTCATTTGCAAGTTCATGGGCATATGGCCCATGGAGAAAGCATTGTATACATGGATAAGAAACAACTGGAAACCGAAGGGAGAAATAAATCTACATCTTGACTCCAAGGGTTTCTTCACAGTGGTTTTCACTAACCTAGAGGACAAAGACAGAGTTTTCGAAGGAGGACACTACTTCTATGCTCTTGCAGGCCTTTACATGTGACCTTGGGTGATGAGCTTTGTTCCAGAGCGAGAAACGTTCACATCGGTCCCGGTATGGATTAGGTTATACTCCTTACCTTGAGATTACTGGTTGCTGGAATCTTTAAAAGCTATAGGTAACAAATTAGGGCATTTCATAAAGATATCAGAGGCAACTATGTGAGGGAAATATACCTACTTTGCCCGCATATGTGTAGAGATGGACTTATCGAGAGCACTCCCAGATGAAGTCATCTAGGAATTTTATGACGAGGAATGGGTCCAAGTAGTCGACTATGAACACATCCCATTCAGATGTCGTAAATGTCATGAACATGGGCACCTCTTCAGAGACTACCCACTTAACAAAAGGGAGGAATACCCGAAAACCAACAAAGGAAAAGACCCTAAATGTTTTACCAAAGTGGCAAGCAGAGGAAAAGGAGGGGGAAAAAATCCCAAAAGAAACCCAGCGAAAGAAAGATACCAATTCATAACAGTTTCGAAATTTAGAAGAAGGATGAGAAAATGGAATGCACAAGAAACCAGAGGACTATCATATAGAGAAGGAAAAAAAGGATAGCATGGAAATCATACAGGAATACAATGGAGAAAAGAAGGACTCACCGAGCATCATGGAACCTGGAAGGGACCATGAGATGACCCCAAGCGAAGGAGGTCTTGGAGGGAGAACCTTGAACTAGAAAAGTTTCTAGAGCAGGGAATCAACAAAGGAATTGACTCTCTACCACAAGAGGAGTTTGATAGAGTACAACAACGATTCCTCCGAAGGTCTCATACAAAGGATATAGGAGTTAAAAGGAACCACGATAGCTAGGAGAACAAAGGGGTTAAATCAATGGAGATAATAACAGGACACTATATCAAAAACCCAAGCAAGAAAAGAGGAAGAAAGAGACAAAATGAATTATTGAAAAAGTATGGAAAACTCATGATTAATTCAGGTAAGATGAAAGATCTCACCAGTTACTCTTTTACAAACCCATCATTATGAATCTTACAGCCTGGAACATTAGAGGACTAGGGAGTAAAAGGAAACAAAGAAATCTCAGTAACAGAATAAAAGAAGAAAAACCAGATATGGTGTTTATACAGGAAACAAAATGCTTAATAGACAAAATTAGGGAAATGCATCACAAATGGCTTATTAAGTATGAGTATCTAGAAGTCAAAGCAAATAATTCAGTTGAAGGAATTCTCACTCTATGGAATCCTCAAAAATTTGGAATCCTGGATGCTAAGGCATCCAGAAACCACCTTTCAATGGTTATCCAACCTTTGGGGGACAAGGATTTTTACATGATCACAAATATCTATGGTCCTCAACTTCTGGAAGACAAACTCAAGCTCCTCACCTCTCTGGAGGAGCTGAGAGAGACACATCCAGCAATGACTTGGATTCTGGGAGGGGACTTCAATATGATCAGATCTCTCATAGAGAAAAAAGGGGGAACCTGAACACTTGGTAGAGACTCAATAGCCTTCCAGAACTTCCTTAACAATATGAGACTAGTGGATATGGACACAATAAATGGCATCTTCACCTGGAACAACAACAGAGGAGGAACTTTCCAAGTAGCCTCGAGATTAGACAAATTTATAATCTCAGAGGATCTCCTTCTCATCGGCCATATCATGATAGCTTTCATCCTCCCTTTCGGAGGCTTGGACCACTGGCCCATCCAGTTGGAAGCCTCCTTAATTAGAACCCCGAGGAAGAAACCTTTCAGGTTCGAAAATGTCTGGCTTACTCACCTTGGTTTCATCACTAATATTGGAAATTGGTGGGTTGAAGAAATACCCACCCAAGGCACAAAAATGTTCCTCCTACATCAGAGACTCAAACACATCAAGAGAAATCTCAAAGAATGGAATAAAAATGAGTTTGGCAACATATTCAAAGCCAAGGGAGAAGTGGGAAAAAAAATTACAGGTAATTGATAAATTCTAATCACAAAAGGCTTCACAGAGGAAAGGAAAATGCAAGCGGACTCACTTCAACAAGAATGGGACAACAGATGTTAGCAGGAAGAAATCTTTTGGAGATAGAAATCCAGAGTGCAATGGATTAAGGAAGGGGAGAGAAATACCAGGTTCTTTCATAAGTCTACCATGGAACATAGGGCACATAATAGGATCACAAAACTTATAGATCCTCAAGGAACAAAACAAAATACTCACAAGGAAATGGAAGTTGTACTGGTTCAACATTTTCAAAATATAGCAAAGGAGACCATGGAAGACAAATCTCAATTTACTAAAAGTTTTACCCAACATATTCCAAAACTGGTAACCAAAGAAGACAATTATAATCTCAACAGGCTAGTAATGGAGGAAGAGGTCAATGAAGCAATCAAATAAATGCACAATGGGAAAGCTCTAGGCCCAAATGGTTTCAATGTAGACTTCTTCAAACATGCTGGGAAATAGTCAAACATGACATTCTGGAGGTGGTGGAGGACTCGAGAAAATCAAAATCAGTTCTGAGAGCACTTAATGAATCCTTCATAGCCTTAATCCCCGAACAGGAAAAAGCCATGACTCCAGATAGATTCAGACCCATAGTTTTATGCAATGTGGTGTACAAAATCATTTCCAAAGTAATTGTTAACATACTCAAACCCCTTCTTACAACACTTGTGTCAGAAGAGCAGACTATATATGTGGAAGGTAGACAAATTCTCAATAACATCATTCAAGCTCATGAAGTGGTGCATTCCCTCAAGACCAATAAGCAAGAATGTATGATAATACAGCTAGACATAGGGAAAGCTTGTGATAAGCTAAGCTGGTATTATATCAGGGAAGATCTTAAATCATATGGCTTTGACCAAAATTGGATAAGATGGGTCATGGCTCTTGTTACCACTTCCAGTTGTTAATTCTTCTTAATGGATCTCCATCCAGAACCTTCAGGCGATCGAGAGGCCTCAGACAAGGAGATCCTCTCTCCCCCTTCCTCTTCATTCCCATGATGGAAGGATTCGGCAGAGTGATCATTTCATCCAAGGAGGAAGCAAGAATCTAGGGACTTAGACTCACTCTGAATGGGGACACATTGACCCATCAACAATTTGTGGATGACACCATGCTGCAGGGCACACCCACAGTTAAGGAAGCCAAAGCATGCAAACAAATCATGTATGAGTTCGCAATGGCCGTGGGTACAGAGGTAAGCCTCACAAAATCTGAATTTTTCTTTTTCAACACTGCTATTTCAATTCAAAGAAATATCTCCAGAATTATAGGCTTTCAAAGGGATCATCTTCCCTCAAAATATCTGGGAAAACCCCTCACTGACAAACCTCTAAGCAAGGAAGTCTGGTGTTCTGTAGCTAACAAATTGAAGGACAAAGTCAGCAAATGGAAAATCAGATCCTTGAATTTAGCAGGAAGGTTAGTTCTCACGAAGGAAGTGCTACAAACCATTCCAATCTACATGTTATCATCCCTTCCAGCACCAACAGGAGTCTTATAGAAAATCAGGAATATTCAAAGGAATTTTCTTTGGGGTAAAAGGGAAGAGAAAAAGAAATGGGCTCTGGTAGCTTGGGACAAACTCTGTAAACCCAAAACCCACGGCAATTTGGGTCCCCACGACCCAGACGTCCTAAGCAAAGTTTTGGGAGAAAAACTAGATGGCTTAAGGAAATAAGAAACCCCTAGGCTAAACTCTGGAAACAAAAATATGCAATGGATTGGCAAGAAACGGACCACATTAGAATGACAGGACACATTAGATTTTCCCATATTTGGAACAAGGAGTGGGATAACAGAACCTTAGTTCAGAAACACAATTTCTAGGAGATCAGAAATGGGAAGCTTGCATGGTTCTGGGAGGACAACTAGCAGCAAGAACATAACCTTTGTAGAGAAGGATTGGACATCATAAAAAACAACACCATTAACAAAGGACCAAAAAAAGTCAGTGACTACTAGGATCAGTCAAGGGACACTGGTAAATGGAGAATTTGGACGGTACCAGACTACAGTGAAGAGACCCCATTGAAGACCCGAGATAAAGTTTTGGAAGCTATTCTGGAAAAGAGACAAATTTTGACCTCTACCTCAAATGATCTATTAAGATGGGGTAGAAACAATGAGGGAATATTCAACCTCAAAGAAGCTAAAAAAATAGCCACGGGACTTAACTACCCAAGCCCTGATAAGACATGGAAAGACCCATGGAACAACCCACACTGGATGAAGATCAAACTATTCAGGTGGCTGGTTCAACACAAGAATATTCTAACTTGGAAAAATCTCAGAAATAGAGGTTATGCTGGGCCATCAAGATGCCAACTATGTGGCTTGTAGGAAGAAACTATGGATAATCTTCTCAACCTCTGCTCTTTCACCTCCACCTTATGGAATTGGGTAGCCTATATCTTCAAGCAGACAGCCAGGAACGAAAATGACATCACTGATACTTTAAAGAACTGGAGGAAGGACTTTTGGGACAACAAGACAATCAACACAGCTTGGGCTCTGATTCCAGGATTCTTGATCTGGGATGTTTGGAAATAATGTAACAACAGGATCTTCAAAGATAAATCTGGCTCAGCTCAAAGTATCATAGCTCAAATCCTAAAACAGCTCAAAGAAACTGTCAATGCCCTTCGAAAGCAACCTCCTGAGAAACCCCTAGGTCATCGGGACGCTCACATTTTGGAATTGTTGGGACTCCAGTCTCATGTCCCTCAGGGAACAACTAAGAAAACAAAGAAAATATCAGTAGGAAAGGCTTTCTGGCAACCCCCTCCCCATGGCTTTTTAAAATTCAATATAGACGGAGCCTTAAAAGGTAACCCTGGGGATGCTGGTTATGGAGGAGTCATAAGAGATGAAGAGGGCAACATAAAAATCATCTTTCACAGTCATCTGGGGAGGGCCACTAACAATATGGCTGAACTCATGGCCATTGAGCAATGCTTAGAGATTCTGATAGAGTTCAATTTACATAATACAATCATCGAGGCTGACTCAGAATTAATAATTAATTTGGTTAAGCAGCTAGGCACAGGCACTGCACCAGACAAAGTCTCGAGACACTGGAGACTTTTGTAGGTCTATTACCAAATTCAATTGCACCTAAGAATTCTAAAAATCTTAGTTTTGTTCATGTGTAGAGATGCCAACAGAGTAGCGGATTGGCTTGCTAATGAAGGGTTGAGATGCACAAAAGACAATAAGTGCTGCTTGTGGGAGTCGGTACCCGTAGGACAAATGCGTGAGGGCTGCCACACTCTGGCCCTCACAGACAAGGAGCATTATCAGCACATGAAGGGGAATCCGCTAGTCGACCCTTAATCAAATGGCCAATAGGGGTTTGATTGAAAGTTAACCTGAGATTTGGCATATTCTGGCCTCGTAGTGGAATACCACAAGCCGCCTTCTCATTGGTTCTGTAGGCGAGTGGGCAGTCAGAAAATTTGTGATAATCTGCGCGGCATCGGTTCAAATGGGTGGCGCGGTCGAATGGATGGCAGCAGTGCAGTGTATTTGTGGTTTCCGGGTTATTGGGCGTCAAAGCGGTTTCCGGGTTATCAAGCGTCCTCAAAACCCGAAGTGGTTTATAAGAAATGTCTCTGATGCCACTCAGCGTTCAACACGTGGCTTTCGGAGGAGAGAGAATACCACCCTCATCGGGCGAGTATTCCTCCGGCTTCTTCTCTGCTTGATATTTCCCTCAACCGTTGGATCATGTAGCTGCAGATCAAGGGCTTAGGTTCGTTGAGCAAGTTAGTGGGTTTGGGTGATCCCTAGCAAACCCGAAATCTTTATTATGTGGTCCCTATTCACCTCTTCGGGTCCACTCAAAGTTTTTTCGGCTTTGCATGTTTTCGTTCCATTCTTACCCTTGACTGCTTGACCTCGGTTCACGGTTCAGGCGGTGGAGGCAATGAGTTTTGTTTTTTCTTGGGCTCTAAGCCCAGTTCTCGAGCAGTTGACTCTTTTCCCAAAGCTAGGAATGTTTACTAAGTCTTTAGCCCTCTTCCTCTTTAGGTGCGATGTATTTGATGTAATATACATTTTAGTGACAAGATAATAGAAGGACCAACTCTTGCTTTAGCAAAAAAACAAATGAAATAAACAATTCACTATAAGATAAGATTTCTAATAAAGTGGTCTACCGAAACTAAATAAAGTTTTAATGGAAATCAATTTATAGAATGAATGTGTATATTCTACAAATTCACATTGAAAATTACCACTCTTTTGAGGCAACCCATATCATGTTATAAACTCTTTTTTGTAGCATAAATTTTAGATCACTTAAAAAACATTCGAATTTTACATCTCTCTTGTATCTCAACCCAAAATTCACTTATCATACATCGTCATGTCGTTTCTTTGTAGATAGTTCTAGGATCGGGAATTATGTTAAAGCATCTAAATGAGGATTTATTTTAAATGGACGATCAATGACTCAAACTATTTACATGCACATTATCGAAAGATTTCAAATATTTCTCAAAGTGTTGATTCCAATATTAATAACATCCAATTATTTTAAATGCTTGTGATGGGAGAAAGGTGAAAATACTTGGTAACAAAATATCCTTCTTGAATGTTTAATTATTGAGCATAATAGAGGTGTATAGAAATATTTCTATAACTAACACATATATTGACAGAAGGCAATGATTTTTTTATGCGAAGGTACCAATTTAAACAAACCTTTATTTAATTATTCTCAATAATGATAATAATTTTGTAGGGGCTATCAAGGATATCAATACTTGACCTAACCTTATCTAGTACTTCTATATTACCTCAAATATATGAAGAAAAAAAGAAATAACTCCACAAGAAAATTCACATGAACGCAAATGATACTAAAAATTAAAGACAAGAGCCTTTGGTTATCTTCAAAATTTCCAAAAAAATACAACAATGTCTTTTGTTCTATCAATTATCAACCCTCCTTACTTCAGATTACAAAGTATGTGTAGAGTCTTGAAAAATATCTAATTTAATTACAACTCTTACAATTAAATCAAAACTTTGTCCAAATACATTTAAATAATGCCAATATAAATACCTCAAAATAAAATCCTCGAACTGAATTAATGGAACTTCACAATATTTGAGGATGTTGTTTTTAACTGCTAGTTTGAAATCTGAATTTTTTTACTATGCTCCAGAATTCCTACTTCTTATTGCAAAATTCCTTGAAAACCTACTCAACTAATAAGTTCAATGAACTTATCCTATTGATCGTCATCTGGGCATGCAAATTTTATTAACCTTTCGAAAGCCTCATCTACTTCAATATATTTTTCAAAAGTTGGCTGACTGATAAAGCTGTGATGAATTTTATGTGAGATAAATAAAACATATTCTATGTCTTGAATGAAATTATGACCACTAGTGATTCCTTTGACCTTGACAAAATTTGTTTTATCGCTTGCTATGCCATGTAAAGTTCTTTGATAACTTTCCTATTGAACTAATCCTCCATTAGGGTCTCTCTATGAAGGAAGCCCCTTTTGTTGAAGTACTAAGAGCTTCTTATGGAATTTCTTAATCTAACCTTCCAAGTTTTCACATATGTTTGGTAGCTGTAACATCAGGTTTTTCTTGATTATTACTTTTCTTACCGCAAGGATTTCATCTATCCTATCTTCAGTTCCCATATTTTCTAGTTCATCTCTAGTTTTTGAATTAAGAAGATTAATAATGTTAGTATCTTCTCCACGTTTATGACCTAGTTCTTGTTTTATTTCTTGAATTGTTGCCTTCGATTTTTACAATAGTTGTTTCTATTTCCTATGGAAGGCCATAACTCTGAGATAGCTAAACTGATATCTGCCCAAATTTTCTCTTTGGCTTCTGATAGATTTTGAGCACTGACTGATTCATTCATATACTTTTCAAGTAGTTTCTTTAGCTTGAAATTATTCCGTATTTATAAAAGATATGCATTATCTGCCTTAATTTTACTTTCTTCCATTTTAAGTAAATATGTCTATCTTTTCAATTTCTACATTTCTTAAGGATAAATCAGCCATAACTTTTGATAAATGATCTATTGAATCTTGGCCTGTTGATTATGCTTGTGTTATTGGAATTTTCGTTGCGACATTTTTCTCCTTTTCCTTTAACAAAATTTCCATCTTTGCCTCCATTTTTTGTATTTGTAGACTCTGATCTACTACCATATACAAGGAAAATTATTTTTCCTTCTCAATTTCTTCTACTTCCTGCACTTGGGGGTGCTCTATTGTTGGCAGTTTTAATTTTTCCTCAAGGCCTATATATCAACATTTCTATTCTTGATACTTTCTTTTGCTACATCAACATTATTATGATTGAAGTCTAATTTAACAATTAAATATTACACATACTTTATCCTTTTATCTTTGGCCAATGAGAACATTCTTTCTAGCTTCAACTGTGAGTGCATATTATTTAAAGAAGCTTGCAACTTTGAGGCAGTCATGGCAGAGTTTTCCAAAGAAGAAAAAATATTTCACGAGTCTGTTTATGTAGATCACTTTGATCTATGGGAGGAATTCGTTTTGTATCAAAAGAGAAAACACATGTTTTAAAATCCTGTGAATTTTTTGTGAGTGGGACCTTTGGCTCAAGAAAGGCCAATTGAAACCACCCTTTATCATGATCTAATGCAGATAATAACCTATTATGGGTAGTAGACGTTTTCTTCCCGTATTGGGAATAGGTGGCATATTTGAGAAGTTCATTCTTCTGATTTATTTCTCTAAACTTAGGAATTATATTTTGCTCACTAAAGAAGGAGAAGTAGGTAAATCAGGGATTGTTTCTTCAATTTGTTGTAAAGTGAAAATAGGCTCAGTTGATACCATGACTATAGTAGACACTTATTTCTTTGGTTTCAGATGATTCTTCTTCTGTGTCTTTTGTTTTCCTTCTTTTAAAAAATCAGAATGATGTTGCTTTGGAGCCTGAAACACTAGGATAAATACTTTCAATGGTCTTTTTCAACTCTTTCTCTTTTTGGGAAAGTGTTTCCAATTCTACCTTACTAGATATATGTTCCTCCATCTCCTGTAAATTATTTTCTTCTCATACTTTCTGATTTTCATATTTTCAATACCTGGGTTTGAAACGTGATTATAGGCAACATACTTTCCCTTGATTTAGATAGTTTAAATTTTCCCCAAAGGATCATAGAGCCAAGTGAAACTCATCTTAAACTTCATCTGCTCTGTATTTACTATAAAAGGACCCACCTGAGCTTTTAGTTTGAATTGAGCTTTTGTTTTCTTGATACGAAATGAATGTCATCCACATTCAAACTCGGTCTTCTAAATTCCAAAGAAAAAACTCTCATAGGAGCAAAAATTGGTAACTTGTAGGTTGGTAATTCATAATCATACAGTCTAATCTCTATAAAATTTTGATATAGGTACGAGTCTCCAACCTTTGTTTGTTCACTCAAATGTAGAATTCTTTTAATTTCATGTGAAATTATTAGCACTGCATCACTACTGAGAAGGAAAAGTAACAGGTACAAGAACTAATTTTCAAAATCACTAAAAGAATAATCTTCTAAACTCTTTCTTACTAATGAGATCTAGTGAATAACAGGGTGTGGTCTCCCCTGTGGATCTAACTTCTACAATGGCATTCTGAACCTCTATGTTTGGTGATATAAAAACAAATACACTAATACAAATTGATGCTTGAAAGCCTTTTCTAAATTAAACTTCAAAAAATGTTCATGGATGATATCTGAAATGAATTTGCTAAAATTGAAAAGGACAACAAGTTTTTTCCCGGAAGAAGAGACAAACAAAAACCCAAAAATGACCTCATCCATCTATTCATCACTTTGAAACCCCGAGAGAAAACAAATCATAGACATTATTGGCCTGGACATTTCTGGAAATGTTGTTGAGGAATAAGGAGGATTATTTTGAGGCGATTCAAAACCTTCTGGCAAATATGACTCAAAAGTATGGGCTTTTTGCTGGATATCAAGCTTCTAGTAAATTTCCATTAATGCATCCATTGAAAAATTATGACGAGTTTGAAATATTAACCTGCAAGGTTTGGAAAATGGATTCTTGAGTCAAAGAAAACAAGATTTTACCATTTCTAGCTATTATGACTCTTTGACTTAGTAAATCTCAATTTTAGACAAGGAAATAAACTCCGAAAAACGGTAGGTAGGAAGGAAAACAAACTAAGGTAATAAGGATTCCCAGAGATTAAAATCATCACTTGCATCCTCAAATTTTTGAAAAGCCCAATTGTGTAATTCGTACACATCAAATTCACATTTAATTTCTACAACCATAAAATCACTATCTACGGGTGGAAATTGATCTAAATTTGAAATTGAGAGAGATAGGCTTAAAAGAACTCATTCTTAAATAAAATGGGAATATTGGAATACCTAGAGAAAGTGGAGTTGATGAACAATTGGTCCTGTGAATTTCAAAATTTTCTTCGCACCTTCTAATATTGAAACCTCTAGCAAATGATAACGGTGACTACAAAGCATATTGGGTTTTAGTGGGGGATAAATTATCTGTTGGCATTTAATAAGTGGATCGTTTAATTAAATTTAAACGTTGGCATTTAATAAGTGGGACGTTTAATTAAATTTAAACGTTGGCGAGGTTGGGTTGGTGTTTTGGCAATGATAGGTGGCGAAAGAAATAGCTATAACTAATTTAGTGGATGGCTAGCGAGGAGTTGGCGGAGGAGATAAATTGGCATGAGTAACAGCTAGGCAGAAAAGTGGTTTGCAAGAGGGTTGTCGGCCGTTAGTGGTATTGGAGAGGTGGGGCATGCAATGAACGAGCGTTGGACACGTATGTCAATGGTGGATTTGGGAATCAGAATTGTAGAGCCCAATGACACGTTAAACGTCCGGAATGCAGGGTTCCCGCGTTTTATTATAAAGTGTTGATTTCAACAGAGAAAACCAACGCTACTAAAACATGCGCGAAAGATAAAACATTTGGCGGCAGTTATCCTTTTATTTATTTTTATATGAAAAATAATAAATTGGCATTTATAAAACAGACCAAAGTAATTACAAAGTACAAAATGCATTTTTCTTTATTTCAATTTTTTTTAAAGAAATTTATGCAATTTGGACCAAACTTGCATAAGATAATAGAAAAAGGTTACATCACGTACTCCATGTTCTATACATAAATATTAATATTCCCGAATTACCACCCATGTTGTCAATCCTCCAGACAGAGTATCCATGTTATATTTTGTAATAAGATTTCGGTAGTGGAGGTTTCAGCTTGTACATATAAAAGCAAAGCAAACTATTGCTTATAAATTACACACATATTCATCTAGAATTAGAGTGGTAAACAAACTATGCATGAAAGTTATTTCCTTCTTTTCTATGTGTATTTGCAGAATTGGAAGTGGATTAACTATACTTCAATATAGATAATGTTAATTGTCTTGGCAAATCATGAGAGACTTTTAATGTAAAATCATTTTTTGTTATAGTATTATAGGCCAATACCATGGTTTATCAATACCACATGCCCAAAAAACCATAACGCACTTTAAATTACACTTTTTGATATGACATCTTTTTAATCAATCAATTTGATTAAAAGGAAAAAATGATATAACTACTTTGGAGATAATTCTCCACCATTGATTTGTGTATATTAATATGAATATTCTAAAATATCCAATGGAGGTTAAATTCCTACAATCTACCTAATAATTATTAATAATTAATTTAAAATACTTGAAACCCTATTCCAAAATAGACATGCATGTAACAAGATTTTTCATCATGGAGATTATGTTGTGGAGATTTTAAATCTATAAATAATATTTGTTATAATACTATGAACCAATATCATGACTTATCAACACCACATGTTGAAAAACCATAACTCATTTGGTTTGATACTTGATCATATGACATTTTTTGAATTAATCAATTTCATTAAAAGAGAAGAAAGAACATAATTACTTTTGTGTTAAATTTCAACATTCTTTTAATTACACATAAAAATATTTTAAGATATTCCATTGAAGCTATATTGCCACTATCCACCTAATAATTAAGTAAACAAGTCTATCCCATAATTAAAGGAAGAGACTTGCGAATGAGAAGAGACTTGAGAGAGTAGAAGAGACCAGTGAAATTATATGTAACTTCATTTTTCTCTATATTATAATTAAATAAAACATTGCACAAAGTTCGTTTCTAGTCAATTATTCTTTACTCAATTGGAGATTGGATTAGGCTAAGTGATAAATTCTGGTCAAATATCTCTATAATATGGCATGTAGTGCTAAATTTATTTGATTTCATTGCTTCTGGGTTGGCATGGAAGGTAGGGACAAGCTCTTCTTGCCAAGCTCAAAGACAAGGGTGTCTCTTGTCTTTCCCACATAATTAACCCAAATTATACCACTATATGGCGACAAGGGTGACTTATGGCAAATGATTTGTAGATCAATAAGGAATTCAAGGAAATTTGGGTGGTTTACTTGGAAGCATTGGTAAATGGTCATATCATAATCTCTAAAGAGAAGGATGAGTTGGTTTAGGCTCATTTTCTACATGGTACTTATACTCTAAAGGTGGTTTATCTTCATTTAAATGTGGAAGCTATGAATGGAGTAGAGATGTGGTGGTGGAAAGGGGTATGTAGGATTAAGAGTCCGCAAAGTCACGTCTCTTTATGTGGCATATCTTGGAAAAAAGGGTCCCTACATGGGAAAAATTGTAGAAGAGGAACAATATTGGGACTCGGTGGTGCCCTTTATGCAAATCAAATAGTGATTCTATTGAGCATCTCTTCGTTGATTGCCCTTTCGTTGTCATATATGGTATATATGGCATTCGATATGCGGTAAATTATGTGTCTGGAAATGACCTTCATTGGAGGAGTGATGGCTATCTTGGGCACAAAACAAGAATACCAAACCCTTCAAGGTTTTCCCACTTCCCATTTGTTTGGGTGTTTGGTTGGCCTGATACAAAGAAAATTTTCAAAACTTGTCTTCTAGTCTAAACAAGGTGGTTGCTAAAGTAGGGGATATTTTGGGTCACTTTCTGCAGCCTATGGTTTCCATCTGTGTAAGAAATGCTTCTCATGTAGAGGATGATATTTCTCGTCCATGGGGTTTCTTCAATGGGGATGAATAGGTTGAGGATCATGAATGTGGTGGCGGTTTTATCTTACATTGTTTTTATCAACATCCCTTCAAATTTAGTATTAGGTTAGGGAGTGGCATAAATAACTTGGACACATTATTATCTGGTCATTATCTAGTGGATTTTTCTTGAGAAATTGGTTTTGAAAGACTTCAAGTGTTTGGTGAATCTTTTCTAGTCATAAACTACATTAATGAGATTCAACAATGTCACATTATTCACCTAGTTCATATTTTGGAGGGTTTACAAAGAATAAAGCTTGCTTATTCATATTTTTCATACACTCATATTTAGGGAGATAAAAACAATGAAGTAGATTGGTATTCTAAGGAAGGCATGTAGTTAGATTAGGGCTCTTGGAACATTGCAGAAGTCATAAATGATAGCTCATTACAACTATTAACACAGACCTTTTATGGATGCTCAAAACTCTGCAGCACTACAACGTTTTTTTTTGTCTTTTTGCAATTAATCTTTCATCATATACATTATTGTGTAGTTTATCATGGATATATTGTTTGGAGCTTTTTTTAGTTCACTTCTTACATTGTTTTTTCTTTTCTTTCTTTTTTTTGTTGTTAATAATGCTTATATTTTTTGGCTCTAATTTTTTTAGAAACCTAATCGGATTTTATTAAAATTTTGTTTATCATCATAAATATAATCACGATTTTTTTTCAAAAGAAATAAATATAATTACTTATAAAAAATTAAATAATACGGTTTCATATCATTCTAATTAAAATTTTAAATTAATGTTATTAAAAAGTTCACGGTTATTTTCGTTTTTATAATTTAATTTTATTCATGCAACAATGGCACGCAGCATGTTAAAGATTTAGAATCTTCCTCCGTTCTTTCAGCAAAATTCGATGCACGAAAATAGATTTATAACACTAACATTACACATATGTTAACGGAAATATTTTGCAATGTTGGGTGAACAAAAAGTTGAGAATTGTTATGTGAGATAAACGAAGTATATAAATGATTATTATTTTTTTACTCTTAGAAGAATATATATATATATGAATGATTAATATTAAAAATTAAAAAATGCAAGAAATTATATTTATATTTAAAAATAATCATAAATTTAAGATAATTATATTTATAAAAATTTAAGATAATTAATATTTTTATAAATTTAAGAGAATTATATTTTTATTTTAATTTATTTTGTTATTATTATTTATAAATAATTAAGGTATAAATTAAAGCATGTATTTTTAAATTGTAACAAGATTTTTAATTATGAAGATCTATTTTTATTTTATCATGGAGATTCTTAATCTATAAATATGATTTGTTATATATAATGGTTTATCAATACCACATGCTTAAAAACCTATGCTCTATTTCATATGAGGCTTCTGATATGACATTTATTTTAATTAATCAATTTAATTAAGAGAGAAAAAGAACATAACTACTTTGAAGATATATCTCAACCTTTGATTTATGTCTCGTACTAAGAATATTTTATGGAGGTTTAATTACGCCCATAGGCATGTCTATTTTTTAATGCGGCTTCTAAAATTTTAATTTAATTATCAACAATTATTAGGTGGATGTTACAAAATATTCATGATAGTATACACAAATCAAAGGTTGATATTTATTTTCGAAGTTACATCTATTGATGCACATCGCATCTCCAAGTAAAACACCTTTGACTAAGACCTAGGGATCTTTCATTTACTAAGGAAGTTGGTTCTCTAATTATCAATTATTTCTAATTTTCTATCGTTTTAGGAAGATTAGAATATTGGTGTAATTCGTATGGAATGGGATCTTCTTCTAAGATGAAGTCTTGGAAGGTTGTGTGAGTTAGAGAGATTTTGGGATAGGATAGATTTCTTGAGAGGATTTTGTGGATCTAGAGGGTTCTTAGGAATTTATTAGTTGAGTGAATGATAGATCTAAACTACTTATAGTTCAGGATCCCTTTGTATATTTTGTAAGACAGAAGGCATTTGAGAAGAGAAATCATGAGGAGAGAGAGTCAAGAGGATTGGAGGCCAAATAAGGCCATAAGGCCAATAGGTGTGAATTCAATGTAAATTTGGCAGGAAAAGGTCTATTGTAAATAGTGTTTGTATATTCATTAATAGAGGAGTTATTTGTTCGATCATTGGCTATATATATCAAACCTTTGCTTATAGCCTGTAATTTCTCCCCATTTCTGTGAACTTGTCTTTATATTCTTAATAAGACAATTGTGCTGCATGCATGCTACAATGAAGCTCATGAGGGAGAGTGCTTTAGAGAAATAATGTGGGAGTTGATACAAGGATAAAAGCCTTTTGTAATTTTCAATGATCAACTATTAGTCATTGATCAACAAGTTGGATGAACAATCCAATTTAATCATAGTTATCAGAGAAAAGGCACAGTGGAAGTGTGGAGACTACAGAGGGCCAAAAGGAAGCCTTAAAGAGGAGTGTGTGGAAGCTTGAAGTTATTCTTGTGTAGGAGAAACATAGTAGTGTCCAAGAATATAACAAAAGAAAGAGTTAAAGGCTTATTTTTTTTCATGTTAATGGGATTACATTAATTGATAGAAGTCGTGGAAACAAAACTCAATCTTTTGTTAGAAAAATGTCATCAATAGACAACATCGGGGTGATGTGTCACTAGAGGTCTTCCCCATAAGAACAAAGGGGAATCATACATAGGAGTGTTGGGATGTTTAGCTGTTGAGTGAACCTCCCAGTGAGCTAACATAGAAACCATTAGGATGATCTAGAACTAGTATAATTGGATGTGCGACCAACAAAGGGCACCATGAAGGAGGATTGACTCCTCGTGGAAGGTTAACACAACAAATAAGGTCAAAGGTTGGGGATGTTATTTAATGGAGGTCTAGATCTGTTAGCATCGCTCTCTTAAAAACAATTATAAATCCAAATTAAATTATTAATTAAATTAAATCATGAGAATTAGTTCCTCAAACTAGGGAGTTTAGTTAAGAGGAGAGATTCTCTCCAACTAGTTCTCCTAAGTTAGTATGTAGTTGAGAAATTGTCTCAACCAAGTGAGTCTAAGATAGACGCACTATCTTAAGACCACTTGCTCATGTATTTAAATGTATTATTAAATTATTTGAATAAGAGAGAATTACATGATCATGAGAGGCCACATGATGGCTCTCTTCCTTTTCTACCAGTTTGATTTTTGTGTGTTGTTGGTTTGATTATTGTGTGTTAATTTGCTGTGAGTGTTTAATATGGGTTTTTGATATTTCTACATGTGGTATAAGAGCCATATGGGCCTGAGAGTTGGCCTCTCCCAAGGCGAGAAAAAAAGGGAATATATGTATTTGTTTTGATTTGTTATCCATAAAATAAACCAGTTGAAGTTATACGCTCCTTTGCGTCTAGCAGGTTTCCATTGTCCATGGTTTGCTATGTCTCTTGTCAAAGTGCGGCATAGAGAACTGACATTGAGTTGCAGAGGAAATTACTCTCTAGTCATCTTCTGAGTTGAAAATGAAAATGGAGCATATGCATAGTTGACCACAGTGCATATTGAAGAAGCTAATGAGATGTGGTTGCATTTCGTGTTGGCGATGTCGATCTTCTTTACAAGTCATATGATAGAAATGTGACCAGCTCTGCCTTGAAACAATGTGAGGAGGCTGCGTATTGGAAAGTTGTAGAAGTGGAGCAAGTGTGGTGTGAAGGCAAAGAAAAGTGCTGATGCGTGAGCGTTGAAGGTAAATTTATTAGAGAATTGAAGTTATACAAATGATTTTTTCCGACCAATCCTCTTGCTTCCAGCCATTCGTTTGTTGGATTGAATTCAATGGCTCAAATGGAATCAGATTTGCTTCCACTGCATTGACAATCAATCACGATATGGAATTTGAAATCCCATTTTGATTTCTTGATCTCTCCATTAAAACAATACTCTTTATCTGTTTTAGGGATTTCTACATCTGCAGCAGATTATGATTTGTCTACTGAAATCTCTCCTATGTCTGCCATCCAAGCTGCGCAATTGCTGAATATTGATTTGAATTGCAGTGGAGTGCTGTGACTATTGCTTTATTAACATATATTGGGACCTTGCATATTTTAGCCAAATTGATGGCATTGGATGGGCGTGCATCCACACTAAGCATCGTCTTCTCTTCTGGCTTGCCAATGTATATGCGAGCATAATATGTGTATCATTCGCACTTCATATCCAAGAGTTCCCACTAAATCTCCCATCAACTGAAATGGATTTGGACGCCCCCTTTCTCATCTTCGTGTAATGCATCTATAAGCTTTCCAATAGAAAATTCACCAACAATAATCGGCGGCAAGAGGTTTCCATCACAAGCAATTTTGAGGAAACTGTTGGATTTCGAAACCGCCAAAGAAGACCATGTTCAATAAAGTTGATTTGATCGACCTTAGATTCTTTTGTTTCATTTATGGGTGTTGTTAACTAGTCAAATGAATGCCATAAGTTTGATGATCCTGATAACCCTTGATTTCTCAGTTGCTGATGTTTCACTAGCTCAGTGTCAACCACAAGGGCCTCCACATAATCACCATCATTCTCATCCCAATGATTTGAGCGACCACGGGTAGAATTATCAGAGGAAGAGGAGGAGCTATTACAAAGCACCACCAGCCTTTGTTGTGATTGAGATTGACCCTTCTTTTTGCTACCCTCAAATTAATTCCACATATTTTCATAATTTTCACAGATAGGAGATGTACTGCGTTAATAGCATGACAAAGGAGCATTGTTGATGCCATTATTGCAGAAGATCGAAGGCTCATAAAATATTGTAGAGTTGTGAAGCATATACGTGGAAGAAGTGACATATTTAAAAAAAGGACCAATTATACTTGCCAACATTCACCAAATTGAAAAATCCCATTAAAATTAGAATGTTTCCCAGCATCATCGCCATTTTTATCATGCATGTTTGTGATGATCTACGCTCTATTTGATTCCTTTGTTCCATCCCATAAAGTTGCAGGGTGAAACACTGCATAAGAGTATGCGAGTTTGATTCATATCCGATTTGAGTTAGCCTTGGGAGAGCTGTTGGTAATCTACAATTTGCGGGAGTTTCTGTTGGACCCATTACATCCCCTCTTGTTTTGTCTCCCGGAACGCTAGGCTTTGCTTCTCCAGAGGTCTCTTGTCTTTCTCAGCTGACTGTGAAGAGACCTAACAATACCAATGTCAAAAGAGCAATAGCTTTTAACAGATCAGAAAAGGATTCATCCACTCCTCCTGCTTGTGAGCAGCCTAGAACCGTTCAACACCTCTGAAAAGAAAGTCAGAGGAAGCCAATTTAGATGATGACCTTACTCAAAGTTTTTAATCTCCACTGTCCCTTGTAGCCATTGAGTAGAATCCAATTTTTTTTTATGGGCTTTGGACTGCTATTGCAGGAAAATTGCTAATTTTCATTTTTGAGGGCTTTGAAGAAATGTTTTCATTCAGGCAAAGCGTTGCTTCATAGATATTGTTGCTTTTCACAGAATTTTGATTGATATTGCAGGGAGTCAGCTAGCGTAAGCCAGCAAGAAGCCAACCAGCAACAAGCCAGCGTGATAACACATTCCAGTTTGAGCTAGCGTGGCCCAATGGAAACTTGGTGAGGTTTTTCAAAGTTTTTTTATTATTTAAAAAAAAGGGGTTGTAGTCAAAGTTGAAAGGGTCATAATTTTCCAAAGTTAAAAGTCATTAAAAGGTTGGTAAAATAATTTTTTTGGAGTGATAAGGTTATAAAGTGTGATTTTTTAGAGATATAAAATGTGGAGAAATGAGGTAAATTTTTATTAAATCATTAACTTTTAGGAGAGATAAGGAGTGGAATATGGTTGAGTGATATTTCAACATGTGATAAATTATTTTTTATTTTTGGGAGTAATAAATGTGAAGTGGGGATTTTTACATTCGAAATCACATATGTGTGATAATGAAGCTTTTGTAATGAAGGGATAAGGTAAATTTATTTTTGTATTTGGAGAGATAAGTGAATATTTTTATTTCTAGAAGGTTGAGTCAGTTTTTTGAAGACAATTTGACGCCAAGGAGTTCTCAATCTGTGCTTGAGATGCCTCAGTGAAGACATTGTCATGATGATGTATCTTGAAGGTTAATAAAAACATATCTTTTTGTGGTGATCATGTCCTAGATCCGCCCGAAATTGAACAAGGGGATCATAGGTACACTCTATGTCGTGAATGTGTTTGCATGGTTTGTGTCGCGTTCATTAAATGCTTTCTTTGTCATCTGTTTACACAAACTAAATGGGCATAAGAAACACCTAAGTATAAGAATGCTCGATCAAGCTCCTGAAATCAACACTCTCATAATCACTTAAGTTCATAAGCACTAAGCATCACATCATCGACTTGATAAAAGCAATCTTTTGCAACAACATTTCACAATAGCTAATTCATGCCATCAAGTTAAGGACGCTACAGACTCAAGCATTTCAAAGTACAATCGCAATCAACATCATCAACACTTTTTGTATCACTTGCCGATAAACATTTTTTAGCTGAATTGTACAGGTGCATTCTCGGTTGTAACCAACACCCTAATTTAAATTGTTAAGGTGAATACCTTAAGTCAAATCAGTTGTTACTTGAACATTGAATTTATCATTTGTCATTTGGGTGCATTTTCGACAGTGTTCAACACCCATCATTTTTTAGCACATTCAATGCATCACTAAGTGCAATAATTAAACAAGAGTTCAAGACAACAAGTAGTTAAAGCAAGTATAACAATCATCAGCAAGCGATCATGTCATTAAAAACAATCAAGCAAACAAGTATTTCAAGTAAAAGAAACACAACAAGTGAGCATATCATTCAAACAACCAGTCAAGCGAGCGTGTCCAAATCAAGTGCAAAGTTTCTTACAACATTCACAAGTGTCCATGAAGCATTCAAGCAAAGCAATCGTCATCAAGCGAGCATGAAATCAATAGTTCAAGCAAAGTGTTTAAAAGTATCAGTCGTTAAATCAAGTGTTTAAAAGTATCAGTACAAGAAAGCTTGTCATTTCAGTGATCAACTCAAGTGCGCAATTTTCAAGCATGACTTCTCCACCAAGCAAGCCCGACTTCCAAGTAAGCAAGACACCATGGCGACACACATTCAGTTATCCCAAAATATTAACAATTTAATGGTATCATCAACCAATGACATGGTGCAGATCAGCAAAACCACTTTTGTTGGCATTCAAGTGCATCTTCAACATGCACATGAAACGATTGAGTTCCTTCAACTAGAATCGCAACTGAAAAGAGATGAGCTACAACAAAAGAGTACTTCTTCCAAGTCATTCAACCATATAGATGAAGATAAAGATGTTGACTCCAAATCATTCATCCAACCAGCTTCAAGTGTTGAAGTTTTTCCAGTGCAAATTTCTTCCAAAACCATCATCAATCCATGGGAAGAAATTCAAAGTAACAAAAAACGACAAGGATTAGGATATGATAAAGATGAAAACAACATGCATATCCATGATTATTCTAAGCCAATCAAGTACATCAGTGCAGGGTTTCTTGATCAAATAACATCAACAAGCCATGAGAAAGTTGCAGATAAATAGACATGCATGCAAACTCAAGTTGCAGACAAATCAAAATGTTCTCATTGTCAAAGAACCGGCCATCTGGAAGATCAATATTTTGATCTTCATCTTTGTCACCATTGTGGCAATCATAATCATTCATCAGAGAAATGTTGCAAACAAGACTGTTAGGTCCCTATAATACTAGTGATTACCCCATTACTATTGTAGTTGTATCCCTTATTAATATTGTTGAGCCCCTATTGTCCCCTATTTTTTATTACTACTTGAGTGCCCATAGAATCCCTCTATTGTTATTTTTGTGGCTTTATAATTATTAATTGTTAGGTCGGTTTGGTTTAAATTGGTGTGACTCCATAGACTCCTATAGTATAGAAAGGAGGTTTTGTCATTTGAATCATTCAAGAATTGTTCATTTGTGTAATGTAAAGGAGGTTTCCCCCTCAAAGAGGCTGAATTCTAAGGCGTTGATCTCTCTTTTCTATTTTTTTGTGAGCTAGTTTCATAACATTTGGTATTAGAGCTTTGGATTCTAGGGTTTCACTACTCCAAATAGGTCATCGTGGAATTTTCACTATAACTTTTTTTCTGCGACGTTTCAGAAGCAAAAAAAAACCATTTGAGACAAAATCGCACTAAACCTCGAGTGCGAATTTCAAATCTTTTCGCACTATATTTGTGGAGATATGATCTGAGGAAGTTGGTATTTTTGCAAACTCCTGAATTACATACCAAACAGGTGACCTGGGGAAAATCATCCTAAATTTCTCTCTGAGCATCAGATTCAAACTTTGTAAGAAGGTATAGAAATAGGACGGCCTGTAGTTTCTTCTATATATTTTTTAGTGCCATAGGTTGAAACAATGACAGGTGGCACTTCATACAAGTTTTCTCTTCTGGAAAGGTATCTAATCAAGTCATCTTGGGAGATTGTGCATAATTCTTTCTTGGAGAATCCAATTTGGATCAGACTGGTGGGATTGGAAAGAAGACGCAGAGAGCTACTACAAGTTACAATTTCAGAACTGGATGATCCAAAATTACAGAGATACATCAGATTCAATATCAAGCTCCTACAAAGTGAAAAAAGGTGTGTAGTTTTT
>APFE030409151.1:64583-113517 GCA_000404065.3 Pinus taeda | reverse complement strand
TGGTGGACTGAGGCCATGTGACGTTAACCATAGCTGTTCTCATGTCTTTTTTGCAATGTGCCCAGAAAAGCTGTAAATATTTTTATTTATCATTGTAAGAAAAACTGGATAATATTGTTAATGTTATTTTTCTGTTTGGTTAATAATATTGTTAATTTCTGAAGTTAGAGAATGACTAAGTAATAAGAGATTGTAACTTCTCATAAAGAAGTTGGAAAAAGCCAGTTGACAGTAAAAAAAGGAAAAACCCTAACTATCTCCCCTAACAGAAAAACACTCCAAGAAAAGGGGTTGGGGGAGGAAAAAAACCATGCTATAGAGACAAATGGAAAAGAAAAGGAAAAGAGGATGCTAAGTCTAGTGATGACAAGATAGCATTAGCACAAGTGTGTGACAGCCTTGCTCAATACTGTGGTCTTGCAAGTAGGCTTGGCGGGAGATTTGATCTTGAAGACGAATCTCATGGACGGGAGGATGACATGCACAGGTTGTAAAAGTGCGTGAGATCGTTGGGATCTACTGCACAGGAATACAAGTAAGTAGTGCCCTTCAACAACCATACCTGTTGGGATCTACTGCACAGGAATACAAGTAAGTAGTGCCCTTCAACAACCATACCTGTATGGAAGCTGTTGTATTTGATTAAATTGTGAGTATTGCAGCGAGAGCCATTCCTTAATTTATAGATTATATGTATTCTCATTGTGAATAGGATTACAAGAGTTTATAAATTATAATTTATCAGAGAATTCATAATCGTTAGAATTAAAATTTATGAGAGAATTCTTAATTTATAGATTATCTGTATTCTCATTGCGAATAGGATTACAAGAGATTATGAATTATAATTTATCAGAGAATTCATAATGAGTAGAATTAAAATTTCTCACAGAAATTCATAATCAATAGAATTATAATTATCAGAGAAATTCATAATCAGTAGAATTAGAATGATCAGAGAAATTCATAATCAGTAGAATTAGAATGATCAGAGAATGCATAGTGAGAAGAATCATAACGGTTAATAAATTATAATTTATCACAGATTTCAAAGCAGTAGGATTATAAGCGGCTATGAGCGGAAACGGGATGAAATCCTTATTTCTGACAAATCAATACTGTAGGAGTGCTATAGAATTAACTGAATAGCACATCTGACTTAGTTCTGTCAGACAATCGGTTAAGAAGGACTTATTGCCCCAGAACGAATTGGATTTGTCTAAGTGGCATTAACTCTAACAAAGGGTCTACGCAAGCAGACAAGCATCCTCAACAGTAGTGACAGTTAGTGATGAGGCTTGTTAAAACTTTAGTTGACCCCAACAGGGGAGGGGGGGGTTCTGTATAAAAACATATACAAAACCGAACTTATGAACTTGGCGTAAGTAAGAGTAAGTATAAAATTAACTAAAGGGTAATCTACAGAAATAAGACCCTAAAGGATTTAAAGGCCTCCGAATAATTCAAACCTGTGTGTATTAAGAAACATAAAAATGGAGGACGTGGTGATACAGAATACTACCTGAGAGCCATGGTTGGCAAGCTCAGAACTCGGAAATGTGGAGCAAGCTACAGGAAAAGGACTCAGGTAATAACCCTAAAGCCAAATGAGAGGCGTTGCTTTAGGCAGTGAACAAGAAAGATAACTTTCTACACATTGAACCCCTCCTTTGAATACGAGACCCTAAATGCTAACTATAAGCAGAGATCTTGCTCACTCCTGATTCTTGTAACTACCAGAATCATGACCCTGGCGGAGGATCTTATTTTTTTGCAATAAGTTATTAAAAAAAAACAAACCAAAGTTTAAGACACCAAATCAATACAACCGTATATAATTAGTGGAAAGATGCACTCCAAATTAAATAATCCCACGTGGAGACAGTACAGGCAATGGCAACTAGCAAGAATGAAAATTAAACTTGAAAGAGTTAATAAGCACTTAGAATATACATTTTTGAATAAAAATATTCTACAAAACAGGAGTAATAATAACACTGGAAACATAAACCAAACGAAGCCATGTATTTACTATCAACATAACCAATGGAGCTAATATAACATTTAGACATGGAAAGAGCCAAATTAGAATGATAACTCAGTCATACAAGTGAGATAAACACATCCGCCCAAAAGGGTCAGCAACCTTTAAACAATAACCTTAAAATCCTCTGTTTTAAATACATAGCATAATGGACTAAGTCCTCAATAGAACCAAATCAATTCACAACACAACTTATTACAAGGTCGTAGCCTTCAAATAACTCTGAACAGACTTGAAAGATTGAACTGCAATTCTCAAATGTACTAAGAGAAAGACCCTCACTGGGAAATTGAAAAACCAAGAGCACTTATTTAGGGAAAGAGCCTTATTAAATAGAACAGTAGCCAAAGCTAGCCCTTCTTGGAAGACTAAAGCTAGAACCCCAAATCAAGCCGAGGAACTTTCCTTGCTCAGCAAAAAGAAGAAAAACCAGGCAGGAAGCCAAATAACTTACTCGGATTTCATTGAACTTCTGAGATAGGCGAGCGAGTTTCCCCTCCTTCAACATCATGTTGAACTGCATCTCCATTACCTTTGTGCCTGCAAGAAGTGTATTAGAAACAATTTATGTAAACAAGCTTGGAAAAAAAAAAAAAACAAATGCAACACAACAATGAAGCCAAAGAGAAACTTTTACCTGTAATCGGATGGTGCACTCGTAGCCCATGAACAAGAAACCCTTGGCTGCTTGTGAGACAAGCCAAGTGCGCAATGCACAAACCTATAGGCTATGAAACCTGCAAGAGGAGAGGTAGAGCCGAGTGCCAAGATAGTAGGATGAAAATGAGATGTGTAGCCCAACAAAGGGAATGGAAAAACCTTCTGGACAACTCCCAACCATCAGATTGAAAGCTCACAACATATGTCATTGATGCGATGAAGGATCCTAAGGTGTCCTGACAAGACTGCCAAGCCAACCCATTAACAAAGCGGAGAATTAAATTCCAGAATGATCAGTGGCAGATGGGTGTGAGTTGTGTCATCTAGATGTGTGTGACCGTCTATTAAATAAATCGGATAGTGGATTGACCGTAGCAGATAGCTTAGTGGTACAACAAGAATTTAATAAACTGCACTATGTTTCAATTTCCATAGTTATGAAACCGTGCTACAGTTAAGTTTGTATTAAGGCTAAAGTTGGTAACAACGATGTAATACTCTTAAATTTTTTTTTTTATACTAGAATTTGCACCAAATTTTGCAAAGGAAATGCCATAAGGCATAAATCTAGAAACAATATAAATAAGATGGAGAGGTGTGGCATAAATTGAGAAACCATCTAAATAATATGGAGGGATGTGGCATAAATTGAGAAAGAATCTAAATAAGATGGAGAGATGTGGCATAAATTGAGAAACCATCTAAATAAGATGGAGAGATGTAGCAAAAATGAAATTCTATTGTATAAACTAAAGTTGATTTAGGGTGTGTAAGACTATATTTTTTTATTAATTATTGAATTAATATTGCATATAAATCTCATAAACTTCAACCTATTGTATAAACTGAAGTTGATTTAGGGTGTTTAAGACTATAATTTTTTATCAATTATTGAATTAATATTGCATATAAATCTCATAAACTTCAACCAAGCAATAGTTTTGATCAACTTCTTTATAAGAGGGCATTACATGATGCCAATGTGAGATTGAGTGAATGTAATGTGGTTCAGAAGAGAGCACTCAAGAAATGTAAGAGTGAGAAGTTGTCGATCGATGAGCTTGAGTAAGACACATTTGAGGCTTCTTAGAAGAGGGATCAAGGAGGTTGCTCAAAAGAGGGATCAAGGCCGACAGTTTGGAAGAGAGCACTAAACAAATGTAAGAGTGAGAAGTTGTTGACCGATGAGCTTGAGTAGGACACATTTGAGGCTGCTTAGAAGAGGGATCAAGGCCGACAGTCTGAACTTGAAGCTGTGTAGAGACAACATGCTTTTGATGCAATTTCCTTGCAATCTACACATCAAGAGCTTCAACAGGTCGAGAAAAACTCTCCATTGTGATGGATTGTAAGGACATCGTAGCTAAATAGGGCATGGATGCAGTCAATGCTTCAAAGGCCAATGCCAAAAAAAATAGAGGAATTGTATGCAGAGATATGTTTTCTGAAAGAGTCTCTCGATTCGGCATATGCATCACATTCATTGGTTGAGGATGAAAAGGAAGCTATTGTTGCAAAATGGGAATCTAAAGCCAAATAAGCATTTGCAATGGCAAGTAAGGCTAATGAAGAGGTTCAATTGTTGAAGAAAGAATTGACCAATGTCAAGGATATTGAGTTGAAGTTGTTTAATGCATCAAAGTTGAGGTTAACATAGCCAAAGAAAATGCAACTAAATTATTAGATTCCCTTGAAGAAGTTAAAGCTGAGATCGTTTCAGCAAAAGAAGATGCACAAAGTGCTAATATCGAAATTTCTATTGTCAAAGATCCTCTTCCAGACAATGAAAATTAGCTTCATTTAAGAAATCAAATGTCAATTTTGTGTCAATAACAAAAGAAGGGTATGATTTGCTATACAAGAAAGAATAAGAGGCCGAAGAACATGCAAGTAAAAGAAAAAGAAAAGGTCCTTGCCTAGGTGGAGGAGCATTGCAGAAGTTAAATGCGGTGAATTTAGATCTCGAGAAGAGTAGGAAAATTACATATCAAGCTGTCTGAATAGCCAAACTAGCCCTAGAAGAAGATTTGAAGTAGTGGAAGGAAGAGGCCGAAGAACATGCAAGTAAAAGAATAGAAAAGGACCTTGCCTAGGTGGAGGAGCATTGCAGAAGTTAAATGTGGTGAATTCAGATCTCTAGAAGAGTAGGAAAATTACAGGTCAATGTTTTGAGTAGCTAGAGGCTGGCTATCCGAATAGCCAAACTAGCCCTAGAAGAAGATTTGAAGTAGTGGAAGGAAGAATGGAGAAATGAGTGGAAATATAACTAAATTAACTAAGGGGCATAGTACTAGAATGGAGAAATGAGTGGAAATGTAACTAAATTAAATAAGTATAGCTCACATCCCACAATAGAGAAATGAGTGGAAATATAACTAAATTAACTAAGTATAGCTCAATTTTAGGGTAGAGTGTCATTCAACATAAAGTAGGTGTAGAAGACTTGCAAGAATTATTAGATTAATTCTTATTCCACTCTCATTCAATTTTATTTTATTTTAGACAAATAAGAATAAAATATTTGAAATATCTAAAGTGAAGTTTTATCTAGATTTATGAGAAAATAATATTATAACCATTAGAGGAATTTTGAAATCTAAAATTGACCTCAAAACAAAAAATGCACTATAAAAATCAACTTTACTAGAACTAGTCATACATTAGAAGTTAATTGTATCCAGAATCTATTCACATGCTAGAAGATAGCATCATCACCTCAAGATATATTGACATTAGTTGAGTTAAAAATATTTATCTATCACATTATAAGTAGTGGATAAAAACTCATTGCTATCTATATATAATTATATATATATATATAAATACTTTAGATTAAAAATGAAATACTTAACTCTAATATATTAAATTAATATTTTAAAAATTGAAATTAAAAATAAGTTCTATAATATATATTATATATAATATATATATTATATAATATATATTATTAATATATATAAATAATCATATTTTATGAAGGTTTTTTTTAATAGAGAAACATGGTTTAGTAAAATATTTAAGTATTATGTGATGTACGATATGATATCACTTGCACTTCATGTATTATATATTATTTTTTTTGATCTTGTAATATATAGTATATTGTATTTCTAGAATTCGTTACATTAATATTTATCATGTTATTTGTAAAAAATGAATTTAAGTGAAGAATATTCCAATCATTAATCCAAATTCCTCAAAATAAATCAAAATAACACTATAATATATAACATATTATTATATTGAAATACACATAATTATGGTAAATAATGTTTATATATTAGATTTTTTTTTAGTATTTTGATTATATATTGTTATATGATTCTAAGTTTGGATTTTAACTGAGTAATAATAATTAATTAAATTGATTTCTATTATTACATATGGAATTTACATAAATGGCATGTAATGGCTATAATAACCATGAATTCGCTTTTTTGAAAACTTTATTAATTATTTAGATTAAAATTATTATTTTTAGTCACATCAAATAATTATTTATGTTATTAATATAGTGTTTAGGTCATTTTTCAATTTAACTTAATCATAGTTCCATGGATTGTAGTGCAAAAGTGAGTTGTAAATATACCTTCTCTACAAAATGACTAACTCATCATATTTTATTATATCATTTAGGAGGTTCACTTCAAATTTCAAAATTTTCTTAATATTGCTAGTAAATCTACATTAGAAACAAGAAAATTTAGTCATTAATTACAAGACCTATTTTGGGAAAAACCTACATTAGAGAAAGAGAGGAATTTAATTATTAATGAAAAGTAATCCTCTATAATCGAAAATTAAGTTATTTTTTAAAAAATAAGTTTAAAGATATTTTTAAGGTGTTGAAATTTGCTAAGCAAAAACATGATGCATGGATTGTCTAAATATTTTATTAAAAAAAAATAATAAATATTATGATGTAAATTAAACCTTTCAAATTTTGAAAACTTAAACGCATATTTCAATTTAAAATTTATTTTTTTTAAACTAGTAAAGAGCCACAATATAATATTATAATTGAAAAAACCATAATTTAATATCATAATTTAAATAATAGATCAATTAATTTTTTTTATTAGTCTCACAAAATTATGAATATGTAATATTTTGAAAAATCACATATTTTTCTTTCATATTATAATAAATTTCCGAGTTTGCAAACACCAAATTCCTAGTGTTTTCATTTGTAAGAAGCATTGCATCAGAGGTCAACAGACCCTTATTCTTGACGATACCATCTTTATGATACTGTCGTAGTACATATTGTCGAGGGTGTTCAACGTTACATACTCCATGGCCACGGTCCTCTTGTTGTTGCATTCACTCCCTATGCAACACTGGGCCTTCGGTATCTGAGCATACCCAAGATATCTTGGTTTGAAGGTCCAATACATAACATTGCATGCATTTATTTACCAGAAAGTCTGACCATATCTTCTTGGGATAAAGCTTTCAATGTGAAACTCTGTGTAAGTTATTCTACATTGAAAAATGTGGGAGGTAAATTCGTCAGAGTTTCTAGAGCAAATGAAATTCTTCCATCTCTTCTCCCAGCAGGAACTTTCCAACTCAGAGGAGATCCCACTGGAAATGCCTGTATTTACAAAATTCATTAAGTATTTATGAGAATTGAATGCTTCATTTCTTAATAAAAAATGTATTTTAACACAAATATTTTAATTAGGAAACTCAACTAGTTTTTGAAACTGGACTTATCTCAAATAAATAAAAAGATAGAAAATTTATCTAATGATATAAAAATAGGAAGAAAAAAAGATAAGTACGAGTTTTTCAAATATAATCAAATAGGGAAAGACATTTTTCAAATATGAATTGAGTAAAAAAGAATTGAACCATAAGACAAATACAACTATCCAAAACAGGAGCCTGAAACCTTTTCAGCACGATGTGTTATTCAAATCTCCATTGTTGCAACAGGTATAGTTGCACCAACTAATTTTTCGGGTACCTCGAATTCAATCAATTCATTGGTGGAAGGATTCAATAGATGACAAAATTGACTACAAGAACGGGTATAGGGTTTACTCACAAAAATATGGCTGCACAACTCTGTAGTACACAGTGTTGTGAATTTTTGTTGGAAGAAGGCTTTGAATAACCCAATAGTTTGCAGCATTATATTTCATGAAATTTGTTTCAGTGGATGTATACAAGTACGCAGAAAAACTATGCACAACAACTTGAACGATTTCTGGAATCTCCACATATTATCCACTTTATCCACCCTAGTCGCCCACGACGTCTTTGGATAAAAAATGCCAAATGTCATACACCTTGCAAAAATGAAAGATGGAGAGAAATACAAAACATTGGATAGTCTACCATATTTATTTCATGACTGTTCCTAAATCCTAGGCCCGTTGTTCTTAATCTGCCCCGGTGAGGACAATTTGTAAATAAACACATTCAATTTAGAGAAAAAATAAAAGCATTAAAGAAGGGAATCAAATACGGAAATCAAGAAAGTGTGAATCTAATGTTGCAGAAAAATCAAGAAAGTGCCAGTCTTACCTATTGTAGAAAATCAAGAAAGCGTGATTCTCCCCATTGCAGAAAATCAAGAAAGCATGATTCTTCCTTGTTGCAGACAATCGCACGAGTCTTACTTTTTGAACTTCATGTTCTTGAAGTCTTATTTTCGATTGCCATTTTATGAGATTCGTTACTGAAAAACTTAAATAATTTCTTTGACAAGGACAGGATTCCACTTTGAAAGCAAGATAACTACAATCTGATATGAGAGCTCTGAGTTGGTGAGAATAGAAATGCTACGCGACCTGGGTGAACTGTAATGTGACCTCAAAAATGCTTGGAATGGAACTGGAATGGAAGATTTGAGCTCTGATCAGGCGAGAATTGAACCAGCGAAAATAGGCAGTTCAAAAGCAGCGATTCAGGTCTCTGAGCAACCCAGTGAGTTGTCCACCATAGTTTACTGTCTTCGATAAATATTCATTCGTATAATGCCAAACTAATAACGCACCCCAAGGTCACCCCTTGAATTGTAGCACTACATAAATGATGACATCACCAAGAAATAATCCACTGTAGGGGAAGAAGGAAAATTTGTTACCGAGAAAGGGGAATTAGGATACACGCCACTGTGGGTAGTTAGGATAACAAACTTACAACTGCCTCTCATCATCAGACGGTGCGAATTTTCTCAGTCATCTAACATATGAAATCAATGGCGCAAAACAGTACACCGTAGCACATAGGAAAGTTCATTTCATAGAGTAACAGCTTACGGCATAATTATGGTATTTCATTACTTTCTAAATGGGATCATGACATTTTTTTTCTTTATTCCAATGGAAAATATAGTTGTTTTTAGTGTGATTGTTTTGGAAAGTGGGTTTTTTTTGTCTAATTTCTTTAAAATTTGGCAGGAATTTATTGAAATCACAAGTGTCATGGGTAACTTTTGCACAATCCAAGTGTCTTAAGGGTTTTTTAGGTATGGAATCTATGTCCAAAAACCAGTTTAAATGACAAAAATCAAGATTTCACATCATTTTTTTTTGTCGGATTCCATCATGGGAAAGTCATTGGTGAGAGATTTCGACCAGTTGGTGGCATAGTTAATGTTTTAACTGGTTAACCAGAATCACATCTTTTTTTCTGAGAGATTTGTATCAATTGGTGGCATATTTAATGTTTTAATCACGCAACCAAAATCACATCTTTTGTATTTAATTTATATGGGAATATTTGAGAATATTTTAGAAAATTTGAGTGAAGTAGAGTAGTTGATTTACATCACGTTCACAATGACACTAATAAAGTAAGATTATGATTATATATGTATGATTTTTTGTTTTACTAGTCTAACCCAAAAAGTGTAAGGGAAATTGACTTAGTGACTTCTCATTAGCTAGATGCTTATAGGATATATTAAACTAACCCTTAGGCTTATATAATTTTGATTTAATAATGTGTCTCATTTTTATTTTTATTTATTAATTGAATGCGAGATAAACATTGATTTAGAAATCCAAAATGATTCATATTTAAAATTTAATTTTATGATAATAAAATAATTTTATGAATTTAAATAATAATAATAATTTACCAAATAACATCTCTATTTACATATTGAGAAATTTACAATTAATATAAGGTCTTGACTCCATATTTATCTTAGAGTTAGATATGATTTTTCATGTTGTCGTGATGATGAACCACACGGTACACAGTTGGTCCGAAACACGTTACCCTAAATATACCAATATGTTTTCTTCCAAAATTATTTCCAAATCAGATATGGATCAGAGAAGCTTAAATTTCATTATAACATAAAAATACTTTCTTCAACCTTTAAGTTTGTATTATTTTTATTGAATAATTTATATATTCATTTATTAAATAAATGTCAAATAAAATATTGATTTAAAAAATAAAAATTATTATTTAAATATTTAACAAAAAATAGTAATATTTAATTTCTATAATAATAAAATATTTTTCTTTTGAATTTAAATAATAATACTCTACCTAATGATCATCTGGATTTACATTGTTAGGAAATTCACAATAACATAAAAATAATTTTAAATTTTATAAAAAAAATAGGTTTGAATCTAAATATAATATTCTAAATAATATCTTTATTTACATATTAGGAAATTTTGCGACTAACATAATCAACCTACCAAATAATATTTTTATTTAAATATTAGGAAATTTACAATTAACATAAACATGGTTTATCCAAATTTAAATAGATAAATGACTTTCTAATTCAAAAATCAACCTAAGCTCAAGGAGAAAAGGAGTGATATGACACATCGCGGAATAAATATATTTGGCTTTATTATAAAATTATATTTTGTTAAGAATGGTTATCACAATATGCACAACACAGTGCATTGTCATTAGCAAAATATCGCTAGCTAATAAAATGAAAATAAATTAAAGCTTAACGATAAAATATTAATAACTATAAAATCACTTAAAGTAGAATCATATATTATTAATAACTATGCAATTGGAATGTAGAAATGGCATGCTCGGGTAGTGCAGGAATTACAATTTCTTCTCAATTAAGAGAATCTCATGACGTGAACTACAATGAGTTCTCAATCAAGAGAATCTCATGACGTCTAAGGGACAACAATTGTAAGGGATACGCAGGGTGTTTGGGCACGTGGGAGAGTTGGTGATTTGCAGTGTGGTGGGAGACATGTGAAGTGAATGGTGAAAAATGCGATGTGTTTTGGTGGAGGTATGTTTATACCATGTGGGTGGTCCTAGGTGACCCAACGAGCGGGCGAGCCGACACGCGAACCAACACACGGGTGGGCGGTCCTGGGAGAGCCAATGCATGGGCCAACGGGTGGACAAGTGAATGGGCCGATGGTTGTGCGATGTGGAGGCAGGTCAGCGGAACAGCCAAACGACGAGCGGGCGAGCATACATATAGGCAACGACGAGTTAGTTGGGAGGACATTCAAACTTGGACAAGCAAGTGGAGTCAAAGTGCGAGCTAAGGCATAATTTTGCGGTGGAGTAGGACATGTGGATCTGCCCGCACGATGGGCGAACCAAACATGGCGTGCGAGGGCGTCGTTTGGGAGGTTCGTGTAGGGTCATTTGAGGGTGTTCGGGCAGGATCATTCGAGGTCGTTCGAGGGCACGATAGTGCATCCATTCGAATGGTTGGTCAAGGAGTCATTCGAGGGCGCGGGAGGGCGTTCCCCCGAATGACCCGAGTTGGTCGAGCAGTGAAGCGGGTGAAAACTTGAACGGGTGACACGACCCGTCGGTGGACTAGTTGGGCGTTCAGTGGAAGCGCCCGACGAGTTGGACGAGTTGAACGAAATGTGTTTGGGTGAATGTGCAGAGGCAAACGAGGAGTTGCGCAAGAGTCGTGCGGCGACGATTCGGGTGTGCCGACGAGCTAGGCAACCGAGTTTGCCCGTGAATATAAAATTTGGCTAAGTGTTAATTGGGGTTTCCTCAAGATTTAACTTATATATATATATATATATATATATATATATATATATATATATATATATATATATATATATTGATTATTTTGGCAGACACATTATAGGCAGTTGCCCCTCCCTTTATAATGTTCTGCATTTATGTGTTAATGTTATTTATGGTGAATGTTAATGGTTTCACTGTATATAAAGGAAAACATAATACTTGGTAAAGGATAAACAAACTAAGTATCGAATGTTAGGCATAGTCCATGACCGTGAGTATTGGTGAAAAGAAAATGGTCAGTGGTGCCACACCTCGCTATAGTGCAGTTGGAAGAGTATCGCCAGTGTACGGGTGTGACAGGTGGTATCAGAGCTGATGTTCGGGTTGACGATGAAGAGTTGATCCCACTACACTATTGTGAGAGGTGGTATGAAAGTTGGTGAACTGAATCAAGGAGTTGATTCTGTAGGAAGGCTGAAGACTTGGCAGGGAGTTCAAGTTTTGCAGGTGACAGGTTGTGTATCAAGGTGATTCAGGTGAATGGTGAATGGTCTATATTAGATCACAAAGAAGGAAGCGGATGGCAGAGATGGCAGGGGAACCTCACTTTGTGATAGGTGAATCTAACCAAAATATAGGTGAAGCTCTCCAATACAAGCTATTGGAACAAATGAATAGATGGAGCTCTGAATGGACTTCAATGAAGGCGGAGAATATGAAGATTTGGGAAGGTTGTACGAAGATCAAAGAAGAACATGAAGAACTCAAGGGACAATACGTGGATGTTAAGGATATGACAACGATGGAGGATGAACTTGAGATTGATTTAGTTGGACCAAGATCGTGCAGTTTGCTGACATGGGTGGATGAGGATACTCACATGGAGGAGCCTCGTGATGATGTAAGTACTATTGATACTTGTGTTTTAGTCAAGCATTTGGTAGATGAACCGTATGCAGGGAAGAGAAAAATCATTTTTCTGATGCAGTGGAAGATCTTATTATAAATGTCTACGATGAGACCTTGTATGGAGAAGCAAGGACCATTGACTGTTGTAGGACTTATTGGGGTTGTTTGTGACCTCATGGTAGGAGGTACAAAGGCCTGTGACAAGCGAGGAAAATGATGATCGTCGCGGAGGAATGGGTCATGCTATAGCCACATTGACAATTGGCTAAGTGCTTGGCATGACTCATGGACAGATTGGAGGAGGAAACAAACTTAAGTATGGTGATACTTGGGTGGACTTCTCACGGCCTAGACCAAGAGAAAGTCTTGGTGGAACCTTTAGTGGGGGAGCTATGGTGGAAGAGACTCATATGTTGATGATATGGTTGGGTGACCGAGTTCATTAGACTGGATTTGCAGGCTTGGATGAGGATGACCAATTACTATGATGGGTCTACCTAGTTAGAGAACACAGGCAACTTGAGTCATGGATATCGAGTTGGAGACATAGCACATGGTAGTCTTATTTAGGGACATTATGGAGGAGCACTTGTAAAGGTGTCACTAATGGGAATCCAATGAGAAGTTCCAAAGCAGGGATGTTATGCAGGTAGATTTGTTGATGTGACATGGGTATGTTTTACTTATAAGCAGTGGGGATGTTGTGCACTCTTGTACAACAAGGCCATGGACTTGGTTGGATTTGTGAGTAGACTATGGACCATTCCTACTACATGGAAAGCTGAGGCATCTTGCAGAGACCTCTGGGCTGAGACATGTATGCTTGCTGGATGTTGGTTGGAGATGATTCATGGAGCTCATGATGACATGAGGTTGTGACTTTTGGGGACTTCATATATGGTGCACTTAGAGGATCTGATGCATTGAGGCGCTGAGGACAGGCACTTTGATGCAGGATGGGGTGTATATTTTTGAGTACATGTATGGGTGTGCTGGAAAGAGTGACTTGGTGTGGAGGATCAATATGAGACACTTTGGAGTGATGGAGTTGCAGCGATGATGATGCATTGGTGGCAACACTTGGGCATGGGTTGAGCTGAGACTTAACCACTTTTGATACATGGGAGCTGATTGATCTATGATCATGGGCAACAAATGGGAGATGAGACAGATATATACTTGTTTCTATAGCAGACTTGAGGGATGGCACATTACAAATATGATGGAGGTTGCTTCATGGACCTGGATGTGGCACATCGAGAGTCGGGTTTGATGAGAGGATCTCTTCACTTTGAGGAGATGGATGTTTTGCATATGGATGATGATGTTCGATAGATGTCACTGATTTCATGCAGCATATTGATACCAAACATCATGGATAGCATGTTGCGGATGAGATGGAGACTACTTCATGGACCTGGGCATGGCTTACATATATGGAGATTTATTCTTGATCGAGTCGATGATGTGACAGGATGTTTTGAGAAATGACTGAAGATTGTATGAGGATGTGCATTCTCATGGTTTGAGTGCGATAGTTGGATTAGCTACCCAATTAGCTCAGATTATGGGGCTCAAGTAGTGTGCAGAGATGTGTTAGCATTGTGTTGGAGTATCATGGTAGTAGTGTGAATAGATGTGCTAGCATTGTGCTGGAGTATCATGTCAGCAGTTCACACGATGACGATACATGATGAGGTTGACATGAGATGTTGCAGTGTGCATGTAGCTTGAGATGGAGGGACCCGCCTTCCATGATGGGAGAAACATGTGGAGATTGCAACGAGGGTGGTTGATGATCATGGGTTGAGGAGAATTTCGGAAGTATGACATATCGGTGGATTATATGGCATTGTTATGGATATCTTGGAGAAGAAGCAAATTTTCATATTTTGGTAAAAAATAAAGAAGTAGATTCTTTGACAGAATAAGATAATATTGAAACAAGATGATGACAAAGAGATGTATCCACAAAGAGTATTATAGAGAAATATGATAGTTAGATGAAATAAATGATGACAGTGGTAATGATGCGACAACAAAGAGAATGGCATGATGAATAATGCAACAAGAAAGCAAACGACAAGATGAAAGAAGATGATGATAGAGAGAATGATGTAGTTGTGTTGAATGAGGACCTTGACTTAGAATATAGTTGCCCTAAAAGTTCATCAAGATAAGAAAATATTCACTAAATAGGGTAAATTAACACTTAGAGAAGCTCCTTGAGAAGGAAAATAGGGGTAATCAGTTGCTCAGGCACATGGCACACCACTACCAAGCTCAAAACATGATAACCAATGTCATAGTAAAGCAACTTGAAAATAAGATGAAGGAGGCAAAAAAAGAGCCAAAGGATGATGAGAACTTAGATATGCTTTTTGAAGCATCATTGAAGCTATAAAAAACATGGTTTTACACCCTCCCTCGAATTTTGAGCAAATTCTAATCATTTTGAGTTTTTTGAGATATTTTGTTCCAAATCCATAAATTTCAGCTGTTGGAGAAGCACAATGCCTTGGTGTTGCGATTTTTCGTCAGGCCTCCATTTGAGGAAAGGTCTATATTTTTGCAAAGATATTGCCGTCCTCTAAAATATCATTTCCTCATATTTTCCAGAGGCGTCTTAGTTTTGAAGAAAAGGCAAAAAAGTGATGAAAAGCTATCTTTCTGGACCATTTTTTGACAGGCGTTACACTTCTGGAGCGACCTTGGGAGAATGGAATTTTCAAGGCATTCCCACGGCCCAAATTCTGAAATTCAAACTCTTTTGGAAACTATACTTGAAGGACTAGTTGACTGTTCTCTCACATTTTCATTTTGACCCCTTGAAGGTACATGAAAAGCAACTCAAAGTTGCCATTGTGCTTCTGCACCTTTTTGTGTTTCAAGTTGTAAATTACACTATGTAAATTGCTAGTTTCTAGTTTGACTTAGTCAAAGTCAATATTCTCCATGTAATGGCACTAGTTTCTAGGCTAGGTGATGTAAGCATGAATAAATTTACATCATAGGTTGTTCTCGATGTTTATTAGGCCTGATAAAAGAAGCAAACTTCTAAACAAACTCTCCATGAAGTGTTTGAGTTTCACCTTTTAACTTTCACCTGTTGGTTGAGAGAATCTTGGAGTCAGTTCCTCCACCAATTAATTTGACTCCTAAAGGTGGGAAAGTGGTCTAGGAGAGTCTATGTGTATCATTTCTCCTTAGGAGAAGAGGGTTGGACTTTTTGTTAAGCAAGCCTGCATGTAATCATCTTTTCAGCTAATACAGAGGTAGGTTGCAACTATTTTCAAGGAAGGATAGCCTGGTGAGTTCATGGTGCCTGTACTTCATTCTATTTGTTTTCTAATGGTCTAAACATCTCTATATACATTATATCTCTTCTTTCTATGGATTCCTTACAGTAAAACACACAGAATTCTTGTTTTTCAAGCTCTGTTATCTAGTTTTCATAGTTATGTGTATGTCTTCCTAAGCTAATGAAATCATGTTTATTTATGCTCATTAGTTTCTTCCACGCTATATCCTCTATACTACACTGAAAATATTCCAAATAAACCATGGCTTTTGATATCTACCTCCTTCTCATATTTGCTCTTGCACTCCTATACCCTAAACCTATTTTTGGCTCCAAACTCAAATTTCAGCAAAGTTCCCTAAAAACGAAATTTTCACAAACAAACAAACAAACAAATACACATATCTAGCCTAAAATTCATTTGCTTTAAATTCATATCATTGATAGGAGACTTAGAGAGATCCCTCTCATGCTCATTAGGGCTAGCTACTGAGTTGAAGTGGTTTGAGGTTACCCTTCTTGATCTCCTTTTCAACCTAGGAGAGTGTAAGGACTAAGGCCTTCGCCACACACTTCTTCCGTTCGACCAAATTATGTCCATATAATGATCTTGGATTAGGAATTTAATGATCAATTAATTCCTTCAAGCCATTATATTCTAGCACAACCTCCATTATGTTCCTCTAGGCTATAAAATTCAAGCTTCCTTCCAAGGCATACTCGAGCCGCAAACCGTAGAAGGTCATTTATCGCTCCTGAAGTACGTATTGCAAATTTGAATTTAACGTGTAACCCAAAATTCAAAACTTCAAAATCTCCTTTGGTATATTGTTTTCGCCTTTGATACGATGTAGAAAATATCTATAGATCCATCTACGATACCATGTAGAAAATCCTGTAGATTCACAAGATCATGCAATGTTCTAAGGCACAAGAAAAGAATCTACTTCTACTTTCAACCAGCGGAAGCCAATAGATTGATGAAAAAAATAAGAACAAGAAGAAGATAAATCAATGGCTCACAAAACAAGATGTATTTGAGGAAAGGCACTACTCAAAACCCCACTATATGTATTGCATATATCAGAAATATGAGTGAAGATACAAATCTTGTTCTTACTAGAACAATTCCACACAAGTATGCTAAACTCTCTTAGCTCACAAGAAATCTCATGCTAAATCCTTAGCCTATTCTATAGCTCTCCAAGCCCTATTTCCTTGCACAATTTCTATGGCTAAATAGCCGATATTAGTGGGAATCTAGTGCTTCCAAAACTATGCAATCCAAACTAGGTCCAGGTCCTGATTGCATGCATGATCTATACAACACACTAAATCTTACAACTAATAGTACATCGTCCCTACACTCTAGTCTCAAATGAATCTTTCTCTGAGCCTACATGTATGAGTTTCTCATGAGGAAGTATTTAGTGAATTGGAGTAGCACTAGAGGATGCATTAGTGCACCAACTGGTTGTTAGTCATCTATTAGTTCCAAAAACATTTTAAAACTAATTTTACTAAACTTAACTCAGTAAGATGAGTGATCTAATCTAAAACTCTATTTAAACTAATATTGGACCCCTAAAACTTAGGGAGAACATATACATGACTATAGAAAGACTTCCAACTCGACATTCCTAATCTAATTAAGTTAATTAAACTTAATTAACTATTTACAAGTTGTTATGAGAATAGAAATCAATTTTAATTCTCATTTTAATTCAATGACAAATTAAACTGGAATTTCTTGTTTCAATTTCTCAATAGTAACTATGTGGGAAGATTTCCAAATTATCATAAATTCCCAATTCTACCCTATTAGGTATGTAGAGAACTAGTGGATCCAATGGAATGGCCTGAGGTAGAGAGTAAAATAGTACACCATATAATTTTGGAATATGGACATAATATTGGGTATCTCTTCGAAGAACCTAGATGTACTTCACAATTATCTACGGGGTCTATAGAGACATCCTTTGAACCAAGTGATGTTATTCAATCCTTGAATGGTGGAAGAGGCTTGTGTATAGGAAGAATACCTTGAAAACATAGGCTAGATGAAAGTGAAATATATTGGGTTGAAGTAAAAGGGACATTGGGAAGATTATAAACATGGCAAGAGGAAATGGAAAGGAAGGAAATAAAAAATGATAATAGGGACATCAAAATAATGCAAAGATGTAACAACCCTGAGTCACTCAATATTGAATGAGACACTCTTTCTACAAATGTAACCAAACTTTGTCACCCACTCGAAACTTATGGGGAATCCCATGCTGATCATGCCATTGTTTGTACTTGTCATTGGATTTATCCAATATGTCCTGAACCTACAGGAGGATGTATTGAATTCGTTTAAGAAACCTAGTGGATTATCAACTTCATGCTAAACATGGGAAGATTCATCCTAGTTAGTTGCATAAGGTAGTACAACATCAAGGCGACATAATGGTTGAAATCCTACACCCACTTCAAAGGGGTTGTGTCTAGTTGAGCTATGGAGAGCTCCATTATAGTTGTGTTGCACATAGGGAAGACTCTCATCCAGTGTCCTCATATGCTTAGGTTTGTACATGTGTAGTATGTGCACAATAATCATTTTGAAAAAAAATTCTTAGTTGACATGGTGAGATTGGTGTCCAATAATGACCATAGGCTTGACCAAAACATGCTTACAAAACTGCTATCCTGATCTGATATAATGTTTTGTGTGATCCCAAAATGTATCGACACTTACTCAAAGAAGAGTCTGGTAGTGGCCTCTCTTGTGATACTCTTATTTTAGGTAGCCAATATTTCCATTATATAAAATCTATCGATGGCCACAAATACACATTAATTTCCATGCTTGTAGAAGGAAGGCAGGACATATAGTCCATGAAGATGGATTCCCTGGGCTAGCTAGGAGTAGGAATAGGAGTATGCAAGCCTTATTTCCTAATGTTTTCCTTGGTGATGGAACATGAAGTGAAATATTCAATGTAATTTCCAACATCCTATTTGAGATTTGGCTAATAAAATACTTAAGTAGTACAACCAAATATTTCTCCACACAAAACTATCCTCCGACTTGGCTATAGTGTGCCTCCCAAATCAGCTTTCCACACTCGCTTGAAGGAACACAATTTTGGGTGTGGAGCCTAATTATGTTCTTTATTTAGAGGTCTTTGTTTTAGTTGGATGTATACCCCAGGAAGACTGTACAACCCTCGACACTCGGGGTCTGAGGCTAGCTAGGGTTTGGGGGCAGCGCCCACGAAGCTAAAAAATAGATGTAAAATTTCCTTGTAAATGTTGTAATTTCATAGTGAATTTGAGTTGTTAATTAGGTGGATGATTTGAAGGTAGAAGTTATTTTAATTTAGGGTATTTTTCCCTAGAAGGAAACCCCCGCTATATATGAGGGAATTGTATTATGGTTGTATATATGTGTATTCTGAGCAAGAAAGAGAGGAGATTGTGTGAGAGTGAAGAGGAAATTACAACAGATCTGTTGTAGGTTGTATCTCTTCATCTTGATGGATAATATAAAATTAAAGACTGGTTGTTTCTTTGTGGATGTAGCCCAAATCGGGTTAATCATGTATATCTGTGTCTCTCTTGTTTTATGCATTTTTTGTGTTTTTTCTTCTGGAATATTTTATGCATTCCATTGCTCTATAATATATAATTTACTAATACAAAAAGGTGGCCTAGTTACCATAATAATGCATCCTAGAGGAATAAGTCTAGAACTTTCTTGCCATCCACTAACATTTGGTACATGGTGGCAAACATTAGACCATTTTTTAGAGTTTTCGCCATCGAGAGGTCTTGTGGCTACGAGTTGAGAATAGTGGTTAGTGTTGCAATAGGGGTTTGATTGAGGAAATCTATAACATGATTACTCCTACCCTTCTTATATTTAATATTCAAATAGAATTGTTGTAGATATATGGACCACTTTTGATGGTGATCATTTTCCTACTTCCCTTGGATCTGTAAAAATTCTAGGGGCCATAATCTATGTGGATGATCTTCTCCTTACTGAGAATATAATGCTTCCATTGTCAGCAAGACTACACGATGGAACAAATCTCATTATCATACGTGGCATATTTCTTAAATGTGTTGGATAGTGTCTCACTATGATAGGTCACCAAATGCCTTTGTTGGGTGAGAACTGCACCAATAACATAGTTAGAGGCATATGTCTCAATTTCAAATGGTTGTTGTAGATATAGCAATGTGAGTGTTGGTGCAAAGAATACACTGTGCTTTACCTCAACAAATGCCTTTTGTTTCGACTCAGACCAGAATTTTTTTTCTTTTGCTCTGCTCTTGGTAACTTGACTGAAAGGCCATGTGATACGAGATAATCCCAACATAAACCTGCAATAAAAATTGGTGAGGCCCAAAACGTTTTGAAGCTCTTTTAGGTTTTGCAGGCATGGCCAAGCTTGAATGACTTGTATTTTAGCCGGATGAACATGCACGCCTTTACCGTCAATGGTGTAACCCAAATATTAGACATGGCTCAGGCCAAAGGTGTTTCTCTAAGTTAGCACATAGTTTGTGCTACCACAGGGTTTGAAGGACTTATTGAATGTGTTGCAATTTCTCTTCCCAACTCTTGCTGAAGATGAGGATGTTGTATAGATATATAACCACAAATGAGTTGGTAAAGGGCCACAAGGTGTCATCCATCATCCTCATAAAAGTTGCAAGGGAATTTTTCAACTTGAAATGCACGACGAACCACACAAGAAGGCCCATCTTGGATTTGAAGGAGCTCTTACATACATCCATGAGTTCTACTGGAACTTGGTAATAACCAAACATTAAATAAATCTTTCTGAATTACTTGGCCCCTTTTTGTTGGTCAAGAGGATCATTAATCTGTGTCATTGGATACCTTTTCCTCGTAGTGACTTCTTTTAGTTCATGATAGTCAATGAAAAGCTACCAAGTCCCATATTTCTTTTGAATAAGTACAATCGGGCTCCCACAAGGTTAGGAACTTCGTCGAATGTTCAATTTTTGCAACAACTTTAGTATCTACTACCTGATTTCTTCATTTTCTAAAATATATTGGCGGTATATCAACCCACTGGGTAGAGACACTCAGGGAGTTAGATCGATCGAATGCTTGAACTGACAGTGAAAAGGGACCTATTTGGGCGAGGAGAAGATGCCACTATATTCCTCCATGACCTTATCCAATTTCTTTTTTTTGCGGTGGAACCCTTCATGGGGGCCAATTATGTTACCATGATCTTCCCCTTACTTTGAGAATGAATATAAAATAAAATGAGTTCCTCGATCTAGGAGATGATATTACTATATTTCTTAGCAGAGATAAAAAAAAATTGGTTGTAGGTAAGGATACCTTTGGTATCATGTATAAGTTACTCCCCAAAGTAATAATAACAGTGTGAGGCCTTGAATCATACACAATATGACGCTTCCACAAGTATGGTTGGCTTAATAATACATCACAAAATTCAAGAGGAGCAGTGTCACACAGTACCTCATCCATGAATGGTTTGGTTTTGTAGGGAATTGTTGTAGCATTCAACAACCTTCCCCCCGATTTGTATACTTAGCTATCAATAAATAATGGGGACCCTTTAGTTTTTATATTTGAATTTATTTTAATCGAGTGCTTCATTTTAATAAAATTGGAGCATATTTGAATTAGCTAGGAAGTTTAATAAGCTTGAGGTCTTTTCCTTATCGGAACTTCACATATCGGAGCTACACTTTAAAATATGTTATGATATTAAACCTAAGCTCAGATAGGCCCATCTCTCAAAGTTATACATATATCGAAAAGTCTCCATCAGCACTGTATTATATTGTAACTTTCTTTTAAATAATATTATGATAAAACTCATCCCCACTGCCTGTTTTATTAAAAGAACCATATAAAAGTGATTCTATCAATGTTTATAAAAGACTTGTGAATTTTTACAAAAATTAATATTATATTATCTGCTAACCACACAATTATTATTCATTATATCAACATGATTCATATCATATATTCTATCTCATTGCGCTTCTGATATCCTCTTCCTCCGATATCTAATATAGTTGTTATTTTCATCGGAACTCTTTATCGAAACTATTTTATCGGGATTATTTTATTAAAATGCTCGATATGAAACCCTCGATATAATTTCCCTTATATGACTCATGCCTCTTTCATCAGAGTCTTTCATTTGATGTCCTTCATAACTATTCTCATCTTGAAACATTTCCACATCATAAAATTATATTATCGTAACTTTATAATATAATCCCCCGATATATTTCTCCGATATAATGCCTCTAATGTGCTGACATGGTAAGCCCACACGATTTCATACTTTTGCACTTAAAGTTTGATAATGGGGATTTATGGTTTTCTGATACTTTAAATTATTTCGTTCAATTTTCATCAATATTGTGAAGAGTTTCTTTAAAGGAAAAGTTTAGTAGGGTAAAATTGCATCCTTTGCACTAACTCCTCGCTGAAGAGAGGTGTTCCACTGATCTTTGTGTTTTATATTCAAGCAAGCTTCAAATATTGTAACAAAGAAGAGTTGTCAAAGGTAGAAAAGGGTAAGAAGAAAATTGGAGCACAACAACAATCTTCCCCTCCTTCAATTGAATATATTGAACAAAAATATTGATATGTCAGAGTTGTTTTTTGATACAATTTGTACTAAAGATTTTGGGCATTCTTCATGGGAAGCGATGTACCAATTCTTTGAATATGAAGGACCTAGGGTTGCGTAGATAAGAGTGACTAATGATGATTCCACCCTAATGATGTTGTATACTCTCTCATTGGTCCTTATTCTAAGGTAGCTGTTATGAAGTGTATAATTCATGTGATGCCTAATTTACAAAAATTTCCTGAACAATGTGTACCACTCATAGATGGGGATTCAAAAAGGTTTAGTTTTTATTGGGCTACTATACTTTTAGAAAACCTAGCTACCCATATCCTAGATTTTAGGAGTAAATGCAAAGTTTCTAAGAATAGTCCCTCGTTTATATATGAGTAAAGTCTACCTTTGGGTCCTGTTATCAACAAATCATGTTATCTTTGATAAAAGGGCTCCTCAGATGTCTCCAGAGGCTGAATCTGATCTTTTGCGAGTAGGGAAATTTTTTTTTGGTCAAGAATCATTCACCTACATCAGGGCATATGGAAGTCTAGGCAATCCTCATGTTTTACCTCTATTCATTCCTGCTAAACTTCTTACTAGAGAGATAGTCTATCAGAATATGGGTAATGGTATTTCTAAAGTCTTGAAGGAATCAAAAAAAATATGTGGCCTTCCTTTCTAGCCCAATTTGGTATATTTTCTTTACATAATTATAAGAATGCATAATTTCAAATCAATGCTATTCAGGATCTTGGTTTTACTACTCTACCGAACAAACAATATGATCCTCATCAAGTGGTTAAAAATACTACAACTACATCAAGTATGAAACAATTTTTTCATGAGCCTGATAAGTTTGATGATTTATTTGAGGGAGATTCTTCTTATTCGATGGTGGCATAAAGAGTAGAGAAACAATTGACCACCTAGGGAAATGGATCAGTTTACTCAATGCAAAGCCTCTAGGCTAGCAAAACTTCCTATGTATTCATTATATATTCCTTAAAAGAAGATTGTTAATGATAGTGTTGAAATTATTTGTTAGACACAATTTGTTGATCCTTCTCAACTAAGAGTAGTAGTTACCTCTTCTTCTTCTCAGGCAGAGGGATTTGTGCCTGATGTTAGGTTAGAATAAATTTGGGAAGAATACAATAAATCTCCTAATTCCGAGGATGATGATTCTCATGCTTCCAAGACTCCTCCACAAATGAAAGTGTAGGAAACTCTAAACAATCTTGATTAGACTTTGATAAAGATGTAGAAATCATACTAGCATTCCCTTATTCTAAAATCGTTTTAAGGATCGAGGAGATCCCTCCATTGGATATTCGCTACAACCCTCAACACAACGCTTTAGTAAAGAGGGAGCGAAATTAAGGGAAACTCGACCAATCATAGGCATTGGTTCCTAGAAATGCATATTTTTGAAGTGTTATGGAAAGGATCTATAGTAACTCCTATAGAGGAATTGGGTAGATTGACTCAATTTATAGGCGATTATGCCTCAGCTACTATTGATAAAGGCACAGAGGTTCAACATATACTTAAGGATAAATAATAAATAATTTCACGATTAGAACAAAGCGTTTAAACTGAAAACCAAAATTTAATCAAACATCAGAAGGCCTAGGTAACAGAGCTTTAGCACAAGTTCTACTCTTTGATAGTCTAGTATGATTTTAGTACAGTGGCCTTAGATTCATAAATTCAAGAGCCGCAGAGAAGGATTCAACATATGAGTTTCAATCAAGAATTGATCAACTTTAAGAAAGAGGCTAAAGAGTTGAATACTCTTCTTTCCCAATAACATATAGTTTTCCGCCAGAAGTTGGAATTTATTCATGATCATTGCAGGACAACTGATTCCCTAGTAGACCAAATATTAGATATTAATTTTTTTTTGAATATATAGAGGATAAAATTGGTGGTTCTTTGACTTGGAAAGAAATTTTAGATGGAAGATTAGCCAATATTCCTAAAATAGAAGAACCCCATAAATATATTATTTTTAGAGAATGGGAAATTCATGTTAAACAAGTACGAGCAATAGTTTATCAGCCACGAGATATTTTAAGTAATATCATTGAAGAATTTAGTGATAAATTTCTCAAAGCTAATTTCACCTCGATTTTTCCGAAGGGAAATCTAGCAGATATCAAATTGATGACTAAGACGTGGTAAGAAAACTCCAAGAAATAGGCTGAGATTATTGATCAACTAACCAAGACTAACTTAGAGAGTCATTGATAGTTCTTAGTGAAACCACATAGTTAGTGGCTTATGCTCTGATGCTTATCAAACACTACCACACAAATGATACCAACATTGAGAGATGTAATCTTCACGAGCCATATGTGGATACAGCCCAAGTCTCCACATGAATTGAAGAATTTGATTGATATATATGCGTTACAATAATGCATCGAGGGACAATCTTCCTCCCAAGCATATACAATTTGTTGTAGCTAATTCCAAATATATTCCTTATAGTTATTGTTGTTTAAGACTGCTTGAAGTTGTTATTGTATTTTCTATATTTATCTTTTGTTATGAAACTATAAATCCCCTCTCTTAGATAGGAGAACAAGTTCTAAATTTTGAAAGACAAAGCTTAAGCTGCACTATTGTAACAAATATTTTTCTTAATATCATGTTCAACCATTTCCTTTCTATGATAAGAAGATCACTAATATATCAATTACTATTACCTTTTATTTGTTTATTTTTTGAGAGTAGAATGGAATTCTATTTTTGTTCATAACATATGTGCTAAGGAAATCTTTCACTATCACTATTGATATGTCTAATTGAAATTACAAATTATATGTGAATAACGAGATATCAATATATGTGGTGACTTAACCAGCTAATTTAATTAACTACTTAATTAAAATAGTTATATTTCTTTGCATTAACTTCATAATTACATGATGATCTACATTGTTATGATACTTGTGAAATCTTTTTAATCACATATACTAGCAACTTACCTGGGATAAATAGTAGTATATTAATCTTTATTTCAGTTTCTAGAAATATTAGAGAATTATATATTTATTAATTCCATTTCATATACTCTTATAGAAAGTGAAACTAGTCCCATAATTCCAGTCCGAGACATCATCCCAAACAGAAAAGGATTTTTTCTAAGGTCTCGACCTAGTGGTTTCCCCTAATGTTGATGCCTTCATTCAGGGCCATTAAATTTCTTGGTGCTAGAAAGAGGGTCATCAAAATATTAATGGAAATAAAGTCTCAACCTAAAAACTAAAATTCATTATAAGAGTCAATCTCCCTCAAAGTCTCGACCAACATAAATATCTCATTCTAAATCTCCTAGTTCTAGACCTGAGGTTGTTGAACCAACCACTAAATCTCCTAGCTCACTTCCAAAACCAATCGATCAAAATTCTATAGAATAACCTGAAGAGTCTCCTAAAGTGTAGACTTTAATGCAAATATTAGAAGGAATTTCAATTTCCAGAGAAAAAGATGCTCAGACTGATTCATATGAAGGAAGTGTGACTTCATCTCTCCAATATTCTAGAGTTTTAACTATATATCACAGTGAGAAACTTAGAATCAAGCCTTTTGAATTTCCATTGCCTACTCATTACAAAAATACAAATACTCCAGATACTAAATCTTCAACTAGTGGGATTGTATTATATTCCCCACATGGTACTCCCTTAGTCGATCCCGCTTTTTCTCATTCTCTTTTGCATTCTTCCTATCATCCTTTATCCCCTTCTCCCACTCACATTACTATTCCATAGTAAACTAGTTCTATTCTAATGAGTAGTAATATAGGAGCAACCTCTTCAATTGTCCAATCTCCTTCAACCTCTTTATCATGTGCAACTTCTTTTGTTCCTAATACTTTGAGAATGGAAAACAGATTGTGGAATAATCTAGGGGTAGTTACAATGGCACCACCTTTATAGCCTCTTCCTAAAGATCCATAATTATGGTTACATAGATATAATCCATATAATTATTTACCTACAAAGGAACGTATTCATAATTTTATGATAACAATGAATCTCAATGGGGTTTTGGAAGAAGACAGTTTTTAGACTATTCCCTTATACATTTGAATGAACTGTAGGGTCCTGGTATTTCTCCTTACCATATGGATCAATCACAAGATGAGATATATTTTAAGAATAGTTCTTGTTAAAATTTGGTGATGATCAAACAATAACTACCTTAAGCAGTGACTTATCAAATCTCAAATCTAACACAATGAGAAATTCAAAGACTTCAATTCAAGATTCAACAAATTATTACATAAAATCCAAGATACTTCCAGGCCTAACATTGATGTACAAATTGAATGGTATATTGGTTCCCTTCCTTCAAATATTTCAATGTTTGTAGATAGAGCAGAGAAAATGGTACTTCTAGATAATATGAAAGAAACTTCATCTGTTGAGAAAAGAGTTCTAGCTCTTGAAAAGAAATCTACCATCAAAGATAGAAAATAGACCAAGAAGGTAACGTTCAAAAATGAATCCAAGAAAAATGTTTCTAAAGATCCTTTTGATTTGTAAGGATTATAGAAAGTGCTAAAAATGATGTCAAATGGCATGGTTGAAATCAAGAAACAAGTTGTTGAATCCTCGAGGAAATCCTATCGACCTTTTAAAATGAATCAACCTTCACAATATCAACCACCTGCTGAAATATCAAATGAAGAATCTTATGATAATGAAGAAGAGGAAGAAACATCTCTATCTATCTATGAAGCACAAGAAGAGGAGACAGTCGAAGCTCGTGCCTTATGGGACTTTATCTTTACCACTTCATAAAATAAAGAAGAAAAATAAGCTTTGATAGTAAGTACTAGAAGCAAGGGACATATTGATACCACTTCATTAAGAAAAAACAAAAAAACTTCCACTCCTTCAATTAAAAAGAAAGGTACGATTAAAAACACTCCTACTCAGACTTTTGATTCCTCTTCGAGTACTTATAAGTCTTCTTCTCCATCTAATTCATCATCTAAAACTTTGATAGTTTCAGATACAATTCAATATAATATTGTAGAGGACCTGAAAAATACTAAAGCTAATATTTTCTTGTATGAGGTTAGTAAACTGAAATAAGAACAAAAAATTTCACTTAATGAATTGAATGTTGCTCTTTCATCCGCATTACCTTCTACTTCTATCGATTCAAAAAAATCAGAAGGGAAACATAAACCCCCCAATGTCCCTATAGATAAAATTGATCCTTCAAATGCCATCTCGATTGAAGATAGAACAAATTCTCACACTCATATATTTCTTTTGACTATTGAAGTTTTCAACAAAAATGTTCACAATTGTTTAGTGGATTCAGATGCATCCTCTAATACCATGCCTTATTAATTATGTCTTAAATTGAATGTTACACCTTAGATGTTTGTTGTGAAAATTTTTCAATTAGATAGAACAAATTTCAAACTCTTAGGAGAAATGAATCTTGTCTTAATCAAACTATATTCAAATTCAAACGTTTTTCAAATAATTGATATATTGGTTGTTAATATCCCTGAATTTTATGGCCTCCTTTTAAGCAGGGATTGGTCTAAGAAACTACATCTTTACTTCACAACTGATTTGTCCCATATTTGGCTCCCTTGCAATGGAAAACCTAATCAAATTCATGTTGATAGGGAAAATAACATGAAATATTATGTGAGTGATTTAGATGAAGAAAATGAACTTGTGGTTTCACAAACAATATCTTGGGAAATTATTCTTTGGAATCGTTCTTTGGTACTTTCCATGCTCATAATTCTCGTTTTCATGTTGATTCTGTTTGATCAGAAATAGAAAATTTCTCACGAATAGATTCATAAAGATGTACTAATATTCTAGATAATCTTGTAAATAAGTATCATGAGTTGTTTTGGATTCTCTATTTTGATGGATCGAAGTCTAGTGATTGTTTAGGAGCTAGATGCATTTTAATTAATCCAAATGGAGAGAATATCAAGCCTGCATGTAGATTGGAATTTGATCGTACTAATAATGTTTCAGAGTATGAATCATTAGTTCACGGTTTGAAAATGGCTATTAGTCTTGATGTCAAGCATCTTAAAGTTTATGGTGATTCAACAATTATTATTAAACAAGTAAGGAACAATATTCATTGTGTTTATAATCATGTTAAACATTATCAATCCTTAATTCAGAATCTAACAAATCATTTCACAACATTTAATATAACTCCAATTCCTAGAATGTTGATGCTTCAAAGATAAATCCTCCATAAGATTTCAATCCTAATACATTTTCAATAGAGTTGATGTTTCACCCCTCCATTCTAGATAACATAACTAATTGGTGAGTATTCAATGATGATAATGGTATCGAAAGACTTTTAACTTTTGAAGGTTCTTATTCAGATCAGATCATTGATGAAGATGAACATGATAAACAAATTAATAAGTCTTTTGAAGAAAATTTCTTGCCAAAACCTATAATAAAGTTTGAATACTTATATGATTTGAAAGATAGTTTCAAGAAATATACCAAATATAAACTCCATATTAATACCTTAATATTTGAACTAGTTCATCTAGGGTGTGATGAAAAACCTCAAAATATCAATTTGGGCCTTAGACTTTCACCTAATCAAATATTGGATTTCATTCATTTGTTAAAGGGATACAAATATGTTTTTGGCCAGAGTTACGATGATTTAAAAACATATGACACATCTATCATTCAACATACTATATCCATGTTGCCTGATGTCAAACATGTCAAACAAAAACTTAGGAAAATCCTTCCTAATATTGAAGATCAAATCAAGACTGAGTTAAATAAATTACTAAAATCCAAGAGTATTATCCTAGTTGGACACTCAAAATTGGTTTCAAATCTCGTTCGAGTTAGAAAGAACAATGTAGACATTGGGATTTGCATTTATTTTAGAAATATAAATAGACAATGTGAAAAAGGCAATTTTCCTTTACCACCAATGGAAGAAATCTTACAATTTGTTTCAGGTTCTCAATTGATGTCTTTTAGATATCTTTTCAGGATATAAGTAGATTCTTTTACATAATGAAGACAAACGAAAAACTACTTTCAAAACTAAATGGGGAACATATGCATATCAAAAAATGCTATTTGGATTGATAAATGTTGGAGCTACATCCCAAAGAGGCATGGATATTTATTTCAAAGGTTTGATTAATGAGTCAGTTGTTTATTTAGATGATATTACAATCTATTCAAAGGAAAGGAATAATCATCTTAATGATTTACAACAAATTTTTGAAAGATGTAGAAAGTTTGGGATTTCTTTGAATCCTAAGAAACAATTCTTTGCTCTTAGTGAGGGAAATATTTTATGCTTTATTGTTTCAAAAGAAGGAAATAGTATAAATCCAGAAAGAGGTAAGGCTATTTTATAAATATCCTTACATCATAACAAAAAATATATGCAATCCTTTCTTGGTTAGATCAATTTTCTTAAACACTTTGTCCCTTATTTTTCTTAAAACATTATCCCTTTACATAATATGATAAAAAGAAAACAATATACAAATGGGGACAAATTAAAAGAACATCTTTTGAACAAATAAAGAAATCCATAATAGATTCTCCTTCATTATCACCACGCAAATATTCTAAGTAATTTGTCATATATACTTTTGGTTCTAAACAATCCTATGTAGTAGTTTTAACTCAAAAAATGAAGAACAAGTTGAAGCTCCCATTTCCTTCTTTATTTATAATATAAAAGGTGAAAAGTTGAATTATTCAGAAGTAGAAAGAAAGGATTTTTTGGTCTTTAAGTCAGTAAAACACTTTAGACCTTTTCTCTTGAAATCACATACAAAAGCGATTATTCATTTCAAAGTAGTTAGGAAGTTGCTTATTCAGAGAGAATTAGGAGAAAATAGAGATAAGTGGGTTACAACCTCACTACAATATGACCTAGAAATAAAACCTACTAAAATAGTTGTAGGTCAAGTTTTTTCTAAGTTGATAACTAGAGCTTTCGACAATTCATCTGAAGAGGATTGATGTAACAATGTTCAAATTTCAGAGGTATGTCCTGTTGATACTGAATATTAGTATGTTCATTTAATTTAGTACTTGAAAAATGGTTAAGATCCAATTGAACTTGATTACAAGAGAAAGAGATCCTTAATATTTAAATCCAATCAATATCAACTTGTTGATAATCCTTTTTTAGAAGAAATTTTGACTCTATCTTACTTAGATGATTAGAGAAGCCTGAAGAAGAAAAAGTGTTGCAAAAATTACATGATGGACTAACTAGTGGACATGATAGCGGGCATAAAACGGCTCACAAAATCCTTCATGTTGGTTACTATTGTCCAACCTTGTTCAAACATACACATGCTTATGTAAGAAAATGCAAAATATTCCAAACAACATCAGGGAAAGAAAAGAAGGCAGCCTTGCCTTCGCAGCCAGTGAATATTGAACAAACTTTTAAATAATGGGGGTTGGATAGCATAGTTGAGATTGTTCCAAACTTGTCTAAATAACACAAGTATATTTTAACTACTACGGATTATTTGACCAAGTGCGTGGAAGAAGTAGCCTTAAAGGTGGTTAATTCTAAAATTGTTATTGATTTTACTGATCAACAGATAATTACCAGGTTTGGCCTTCCTAGTGTTCTCATGTTTGATAATGCATCATATTTTTTGCAAAATTCCATTACTGAATTTTCACTCAAGATATATTTTAAAGTTAAATATTATAAAAATACTATCCTCATGGAAATAAATTGGCTGAATCCACCAATAAAAACATCGTAAGAATTATTAAGCAAGCTATTGATGAAAACCAAAAGAACTAGAATAAGGCTTTAATTTTTTCTCTATGGCCTAACAAAATTACTCACAAGTCTTCCTTACACACTTCTCCCTATTACTCAGTATATGGAAAAGAAGTTGTCTTGCCTCCTAATTTTTCTTTTTCTTCACTAGACCTAGTGCAATTAGTAGAGGAAAAACTTGCTCTACCTTATAACTAAGAATGTTTCAAATTCTTAAACTAGAAAGAGGAAGAGATAAATCCAAACAAACTCATACTCAAGATCAGCATACAACCAAGTCTTGGTTTGATGCAAGTTTAGTAAGCAATAAAGTTTTTGAAGTTGGTGACTTGGTTTTGAAATGGAATAAATCCCATGAAGAAAAGTGAAAACATGCAAAGTTCGAAAAACATCAGCTTGGCTCTTTTCAGATCATTGGAAAAATTGCCCCATCAAATTTTATCCTCCAAGATTTACAAGGTAAGAGAGATTTTCTTCCCGTAAATGGGCTCGTTTTGAAGAAATATTTTTCTTGAGAATGCATATTCTATTTTAAATATGTAAATAATCATTTGTACATATATGTGTATTTAGATTAGTTATATTGAATATTACTCTTTTGACTTTGTATTAGGTTCTCTCATCATTAATATGGAATTTATGAATTAAAGGAGAATTATTTAGAAAGAGATTAACACATTGAAGTTTAATATTACACCTATTCTTCTCTCTAATATCTTTATCTCCATTCATATGTGAATTTTTCAGAAGTTGAAACATTAAAATATATTTTTATCCTTTGATCTATCATCTACAATTTCATTTTTAAAAAATAAGACTATTTCAAAGTTTTAGCACCTTATGACTTCAATTATCATCCATAACTCTTAAGGAGTAGTTTTACCTCCCCATCCATTGATTTTAAATTTTTAGAGTGTAATTTAGTAATATTTAAAATTGAAAAATAAGAGGTCTCATTATGAGCCAACTTACCATGATCATGGGGAGCTAATGATACTCACATTATCACAACTGGTCACCAAGCCAAGATAATGGCTTATGGTTGCATCACTGTAAGACAATAATGAGTCAGCTTGTTCAATATCATTATAACCTATGAATGGAATTATCAATCTTTGGCTATCAAACCAAGACAACAAATTTCAAACAATTAAAAGAAAAAGTATTATAAAAATATTAATACCTCTAAAATTTACTATAGTGGATGGGATACTAGTATTACTCAGTTAAATGGTAATGTTTTCGAGGCTGTGGATGCCTTTTGGAAGCATTGGCTCTAATAGCGACAAGTAAATTTATCCTAATGAAAAGCTTAATAGTTATTTATTTCACCTTTTCAACTGAGAAAATGACTGACAAAGATAATGTAGGTTCTTATAAATAACAAGTCATGAGATATAGAAGTAATGAGTGTTGTTTTAATCAGAGTTATTTTAAAGAATCTAAATTCGAACATTTTGATCTTTCTAAGTATTATTCCTTTAGCTATTAAAATTTCATTTATTATTACAGAGATAAATGTTTTTCCCAATACTTCGCTAATTGTTGTAGCATTTAACAACCTCCGCATTTCTATACTTAGTTATCAACAAATAATGGGGAGCCTTTACGTTTTATATTTTAATTTATTTTAATGAAGTTTTTGATTTCAATAAAATTGGAGCATATTTGAATTAGTTATGAAGTTTAAAAAGATTGAGGTATTTTCCTTATCAGAGATTTACAATAAATCTAAGCTCCGATAGGCCCCACTATCAAAGTTAAAGCTATATCGAAATATTTCTATTGGAACTCTACTATATCAGAACTTTAATTTAAAGAATGTTACGATAAAACTCCTCCTCGATTATTTCTATATTAAAAGACTCATATAGAAGGGTTTTTATAAATGTTTATAAGAGGCTTGTGTGTTTCTACAAAAAGTCAAATTATATTATCCATCGGCCCCACAACGATCATTTGTTATATTGACACATTTCATATTTAAGTATGAAGATGTTTTCACGGTGCATTATATTAGATATAATTTTTTGGGATTCAACTGTGTTGAGTAATTCATTCATCTATGACCATTTCCATGAGAGGTAGTCGTCACTGACTAATTTCTCATGATTTTTGAATAGTCCACTTAGCAGTCATTGCATTCAGTGATGCTCATAGGGGTGAAGACATGGGATTGAAACTTGTGAAATGAATCAGATAGTGTCAATCATCACTTCTGAGACTTGCACTCAGTAACCAAGACATCCCGGGAGGTCACCAATCCCAGATTGCCTATGGCTCAAGCGCACTTAACTATGGAGTTTTTCCCACAATGAAGCCCAATTAGCTTGCTACCCCATTTGCAAAACCTTAGCAAGTATTGTGCCTCATGAACCATTTTATTAGAGTTCCCTTCACTCTTTTGAATTCAAGTATTGTAAGTTCTATCACATTGCACTTCTGATATCCTCTTCCTCTCATATGTGATATCCCTCACATTTCCATCGAAACTCTTTATCAGAACTATTCTATTAGAAGTCTTTTATTAAAACCACGGATATGAAACCCTTGATATAATTTCCTCATTATGCCTCTCACCTCTTCCATTGGAGTCTTTCATTCCATATCCTTCATAGTTATATCATATCAGAGAACCTTTCCACATCAGAAAATTAGATTATTGTAACTATCTGATACATTCCTCCGATATATTTGTCCCATATAATGCCTCTGATGTGTTGACATGGTAATCCCATGTGATTTCACATTTGTGCACTTAATACTTGATAATGGGGATTTATGTTTTTTGATATTTTAAATGTTTTCATTCAATTTGCCTCGATATTGTGAATCTTTTCTTTAAAGGAAAATATTACTAGTGTAAAATTGCATTGTTTGTGCTAAGTCTTTGCTGAAGAGAGGTGTTCCACTAATCTTTGTGTTTTATATTCAGGAAAGCTCTAATTACCATAAAAATTGTTGGACACCTAATCCTAAATGGGTTAGTGTGGAAGCTGAATAGACTAAGTAGTCCAAGAGACCTTGGGATGTGAATCCCAACGGTTACATAATGTACTATAAATGTAAATCTCTTGTTAATAAAAATTGTAATGCATGATTTATCTTTCATATTTCTCTCGCTCCCCATGTGTGTTTAACATGGTATCAGAGCAGGCGTATTCCTGCCCTGCATAATTAATTTGAGCCATTTATTTTATGGCTTTTCTGTGCAAGTCAGTTCTGCATTTCATGAATGTTTTATCAGCCGTATTTTAGCTACATTCTCTGCAAACAATTCCCCAAATAGAAAATTCTGACATACCTCATGCTCTGATGCTTCCACTGGCCTGAACGCTACTCCTGTAGCTGTTGCACCTACATACAAAATGCTGCCTATTTTCCTGTTCTGCCCATATTTCAGAACTGACACCCCTGACCTGGTATTTTCTCTGGGCTCTCTACCTTGAACGTTGAATGCTAGATGGTGCCTCCATGTAGGAATACACATTGAATGTGTTACTCATTTGAACGCTGCTCCAGAACATTTGTCAGAACACAGCATAACACTTCATGCAAACCCGCGTGAACCAGTGATTCGCCCGTCCTTGCTACCAATGAGATACAGTGTTGAATGATGAAAGACCCAATGGGCTGGGAAAGCTCGTGCTCTTAACCATCAAGGGAATTTTTGTAGTCATCCCTTGTTATCTCTCATTCTGCCAACTGTCTAGATATGTGTCATGCCTCTATTTATCTTAGCTTAAATGATATTGTGTATAACTCAAGGCTTTTTGTTGGGTCATAGTTTCTTTCTCTGAACCTGAATCGATTTTGTGGGCATGTTGTTTACTGGTAGTTGTAGTAAGCATTTTTTTTACCTATCTATTTGGTTTCTCAACCTCTATTTAAGTGGGTCTGCCCATTTTCCTAATGGAGCTGTCTTGAGAACAAGTATCGTTTTGTGGATGATTCTCAGCCTAAGAAGTGTATGTTGACGGCGGTCGCTTGGGTTCGTTTCGACTTTAACTACAGGTTCTCGAGCTTTTCAGAGAGAAGCATATGAACAATGGTGTTGTTTATAGGGGATGGGTTTAAATTTGTTGGCGTAAGATACACTTTTATGCTTTCTGATATATATAAAAATAAACTTCCATACTTTCCGATATATATATCACCACATGTCAGACCAGAGTTCGAAGGGTTCCAAAATTCGTCGATAGGCATGTAATATTGTGACAAAGTAGTTATTAAACTTGTGGTTTTATAATGTCTGCTCAAGATATCACTGGAAAAGGATTATCTTTGTTTTGGCGAATGCTGGAGCATTTCCATACGACAAAGATGAGGGAGATCTTATTTCTGTCAAAGATTTATTCTCATGTTGTACGCCAATCATCCACTAGTTATCATTATGTTTGATGGCTTCAAAGTTCAAAGTGCACTGTAGGAGGTGTTATTATATTGAACATATTCATAAGGACTTGATTTATTTAATGTGATTCGTGAACTCTCTTCTGACTGTCACTGATCCTTGAAATGCTAACAAAATGCTCTATTAGAATTTGGTAGAAGTTTGATCGAGGAGTCAAATGGTATGAAAGTGTTGTTCGATAAAATTTTATGACAATGTTGGATTTCCGCTTTCTTAGAACAAGTGGAACGCAACGTTTGTTTCTTTCTTGAAACACGAGCCATCAATTTTGCCTCAACAGGCTGCAATATTCTCTTTCTGCGAAAGGGATTCGACACTGTGAAGATCTATCTGAGATAACCAAGTTCTGGTACTTTTTTACCATTGCGCCTGTATTTGTCATGAGACTCTTCGCTTGTATTATTTTCACTTGATTTGGACCAGATTATGTTCGACGTTTCAAAGGCTTGACGTTTCAGTGGACCAACAAACACAGATGGAGCGATTATCATAATACAAGCCTGTAAATTCCTAATGTCAGTGTTGGCGTAAGCTATGTTTTCACCCCATGTTCGCCTCAAAACAACCTCGCACTTGGTGACACTAATGAGGACACATACGCATGTTCCTCTCTGAAACGTGGTAGCATGTATGGTCCTTTTGACGGGTAGCAGTTTTATTATGAGAACAAGTGAAGATGAAACTATTTCAACTATCAAGTAACGCATGAAGTCCAAGATCATATGATCCAAAACATCAAGGTTTGCACCTTTGTCAATTGCAGAGAAAAACATCGTGACACATCTTATGAAAAAACAATTAAAGGAAATTGTAGTAACATAGGCGACCTCTTGCAATTTCTTTCTGTGTCTTGTTGATTCAACTGGAAAATGTCAAAGCATGAAGAACAGTCTGCCACCATAAAGTAAAAAAACCCCAACACTGCAAAGAAGGAGACACCTGCAAAGAATAACTTGGAGAGGATCTCGACAACTAGACTAGGGCTCCACCAAAAGTAAATCCATATGCATATCTAAATGAGATAGATGATATCATTGATTGTGATAAAAGCGGTTCTATAACCATCTACTAATATTTCCATGCTTGATAGTATATTTCTGCCCAAAATAGGGCCAACAGAGTATACGTGGTAAAAAAAAAAAATAGCAGGCCAGGCATATCAAGCAAAACATGTAGCAAAATCGCAGGTTCTTGTGGCTAGCATCATACCAATGGTGACCACAGTGGGACTAGTAGTGTTATTAAAGTCAGCCAATTGTACAATAGTTGCCTTCATAGAGAACAGCACTAGCAAAAGAATGACATATAGGTTGGAGATATATAGTAATTTCTTCAAAAGACAGTTAAACTAGGAAAGTGGTTTTTAGGATTTCATAGTACAGAGAGTGCATTTTTGGTCATTTGATTGTTTTTACAAATACATTGTTGATTTGATTGTTTGAATAATGGAGAAAAATCATGGATTATTAGAGTTATTAAGCACTCTAATCTTATCTAGTGATGGAAGTACAGTTAAAGTCAACAAAAACACTCTTAGAGATATTCAAAAATCTTTACAATATGCACAGGAAAAGATTGATTTTTTTGCAGCTTCAGACAAAGCTACAACAAGAAGAATTACAGCAATGGAGTCATCATTCTGAACCTGTTTCTATTCAGAAAATTGAAACAGACTCCCATAAACAGCAAGACACTATTGTTGCAAATTCGGTGCCTAATAGAACAACAGATTTACATGCAGATGCAGAAACTCAGTCTGCGCTTCCCAAGCCCATCATAAGACCTTGGGAACAGCTTGTGCACAACATGCATAGAACTAGTCTTCGATATGACAAGGACTTGTCCTTTCATATTCCAGACTACGCCAAGCCCATTCATTTTCAGAGTGTTGGATTCATTCATGATAGTTCAGCATCAGCTGTTCCAGACTCTTCCCCTCTTCCACAGCAACAACAACAACAACAGATCGTGAAATGCCAACATTGTGACCGAGTTGGCCATTTGAAAGATCATTGTTTTGATCTTCATCCATGTAAGCATTGTCATAAAACCAATCATTCTTCACACAGATGCTTTAGAAACAAATCTCCTGCAAGAACAAATATTCATCTTGGATGGATCGCTTCTTGGCAATGGGCATCAACAACCAAGAAGATATTCCAAACACATGTTAGAAATTGTTCCATAATATTGAACAGTCTTGCAGTTGAGTTTTCTCCATCTTCTCACCTTGTATCTGACAAGGGGGGAAATGATGGTCATCTACAAGCTTCAAAGCCACATCAAGCGAGCCTGAGCCACAACCTGCCACACCAGTTTCAGAGTTGTAGCCAGAGACAAAGATGCCCATGAGCATGCCTTCAGTTGGCAATCTGTGACACTTCCTCTAGCAGAAGACTCCAGCTTCTTGCCAACTTTGGAAGAGTTCCGGGAACAAAATTGAGAACACTTCCTCTAGCAGAAGACTCCAACTTCTTGCTAGCTTTGGAAGAGTTCTAGGAATTTCATTAAGCATTCCAGAGTTGTTGGTGATCCTTAAACCATCACAGGTTGAGACTTCCCTTCTCAGGTTGAAGTTCTCCCTTTTATGCTGGGTGAGACCTCCCTTTATTGGTTGAAGGCTTCCCTCTTCGAAACAATAGGAGCACTTCCTCTAGTAGAAGACTCCAGCTTCTTGCCAGTTTTGGAAGAGTTCTGGGAACTGCACTAAGCGTTCCAGTGTTGGTGGTCATCCTTAAACCACCGCCCTTTATACCAACATTTCATAGAGCACATTTAGCCTAGTGCTGCCATGCATTTTTGCACATTTTGTATTACAACTCTCTTCTTGGACTCATGCATAACCCTTCAGATTAAGGGGGGGAATGTTGGACACCTAATCCTAAATGGGTTAGTGTGGAAGATGAATAGACTAAGTAGTCCAAGAGACCTTGGGATGTGAATCCCAACGATCACATAATGTACTATAAATGTAAATCTCTTGTTAATAAAAATTGTACTGCATGATTTATCTTTCATATTTCTCTCGCTCCCCATGTGTGTTTAACAAAAACAAAGAGATGTCGAAGGAAGGAAAGAGTAAGATGAAAATTTAAGCACAACAATAATCTATCACTCCTTTAATTGAAAGTAGTGAAGAAAATATTGTTATGTCGAGGTTGTTTTCTGATACAATCTGTGCTAAAGATTCTCGACATTCTTCATGGGAAGAGATGTATGATTTCTTTGAAGATGACAGACCCAGGATTACTCAAAGAATAGTGACTTCTAATGATTCCACCATAGTTTCAAACACAACCTTCAGTGATGTGGCGAATTATTTTCTACACAGAATTCTAGCCAGACCAAAACTTCTTCCCTATACCGATATGGTTCTGTGGGTCATAGATAATATAAGTATTGTTGAAAGGAATTTTTTTACAAATAAGCACACAGCCATCAAGTATTTTTCCAGTGAGGAATTGTAGATAATGTTTCATCTTCCTGAACCATAGTGAAAATGCGATAAGGAATACATTGAGGCATTTTTTAAAGAGCATGGACATGAATCAGATCCAATTAAGGAATGGAGAAAGGACTCAAACAAACAAAAGATAGAATAGATCGGTGAGTACGTTGTAGACTCCTGGTCCTTATTCTCAGATAACTATTATGAAGTGTAGACTTCATGCAATGCCTAATGTACATAAATGTACTGAATGGGTACCTCTTATATATGGGGCTTCAGAAGGGTTTATTTTTATTGGGCTACTATACTTTCAGATAACTTAGCGGTCCATATTCTAGATTTTAGGAGTAAATGCAACCTTTATGAGAATATAATCTGTACTTTCTATATGATTGATTATATCATCGATGCTTTATGTTTTTCTATGGACTTTTAATTTATGGTATGGAAGTGCACTCTACAAGACCCAAATCCTATTCATATTTATCATGATATTCTATGGAACTCCAAATATCAACAATATTTCTTTAAAATCTTCCATGGAGTCATGTTACCAACATATTAGGTTATCTATGATAAAATGGCTCCTCACATGTCTGTAAATGCTGAATATGATCTTCTCCAAGTATTGGTTTGGTGAAAAAACATTCACCTACATTAAGGTATATGCAAGTCTAGCCAATCCTCATGGTTTACCTCTGTTCATTTCCGATAAACTTCTTACTAGATAGATAGTCTATGAGACTGTGGGTAATGGTATTTCTAAAGTCTTGAAGGAATCAAATAAAAATATGTGTCCTTCCTTTCCAACCCAATTTGGAATATTCAATTTAGATAATTATAAGCATGCACAACCTCAAATCAAGACTGCTAAGGATCTTGGTTTTCCTATTATACCGAACAGACAATATCATGATCATGAAGTGGTTAAAAAGATTACAGTTGCATCAAGTATCAGACAATTTGATCATGATGTCGATAAGTTTGATGATTTATTTGAGGGATATTATTGTTTTATGGTGACATGAAGAGCAGAGAAACAATTAACCCATGAGGAGATGAATCGATTTACTCAATAAAGAGCCTCTAGGCTAGAAAAACTTCATATGGATTCATTACAGGTTCCTCGAAAGAAGATTGTTCATTATGATGTTGAAATTATTGGTTCTAAACAATCTGTTGATCCTTCTCAACCAAGAGGAACAACTTCCTCTTTTTCTTCTGAGGAAGAGGGATTTTTTTTTAATGCTAGGTTAGAAGAAATCAAGGAAGAATACAATGAAGCTCTTAATTCCAAGGATAATGAGTTTGAGGCTGCTAAGAATCCTCCACAAATAAAGGTTCAGAGCACTCTAAAGAATCCTAAATGGACTCTGATGATAGAAAAGGTTCCCAAGAAGCCCTTAGATGATAAAAATGTAGAAATAATACAAGCATTCCCTTCTCCCAAAGTTGTTTTAAGTATCGAGGATATCCCTCCACTGAATATTTTATACAACCCTTAGACAAAGTTGTAGTAAAATGGGAGAGAAAGAAGAGGAAGCTTGACTAGTCACATGCATTTCTTCCTAGAAATGGATCTTCAGAAGACCTATGGAAAGGCTCTACAACAAATCCTACAGAGGAATTGGGTGTATTGACTAAATTTACAGGTGCATATGCCTCAAGTACTATTGATAAATACATAGATTTTCAACAAGTACTTAAGGATAAAGAAGATATAACTTCATTGTTAGAACAAGGCATTGAAAATGAAAAGAAAAATATAACAAAACTTTAGTAGGTACAGGTGACAAAGCTTCAGCACATGTTTGACTCTCTCACAGTTCAGTATGATGTTGATATACAAGCTCGAGATTAAAAAATTCAAGAGATGCAGAGAAGGATTAAACATATGAGTGTCAATCCAAAATTGATAGAGTTTAAAAAAGAAGTTAAAGAGTTGAATACTCTTCTTGCCCAATAGAGGATATTCTTTTGGCAGAAATTAGGAATTATTCATGACCACTGTACAATAGTTGGATCCCCAATAGCCCAACTATTAGATAGTAAAACTTAGTTTGAATATATAGAGGAGAAAATTGTTGGTTTCTTGACCTGACAGGAAAGTGTAGATGGAAGATTATCCAATCTTCCTAAAATCGAAGAATCCTTTAAATATATTATTTTTAGAGAATGGGAAATTTGCATTAAAAAAGCGGAAGAAATAGTTTATCAGGCACATGATATTTCAAGTAATATCATTGAAGTAGTCAGTGAGAACTTTCTCCAAGCTAATCTCATCTCGAGGTGTCCTGAGGGAACTCTAACCAATCTCAAATTCATGACTAATACGTGGGAAGAATCCTCCAAGAAACAAGTTGGTATTATTGATCAACTAAGCAAGACTAACTTAGAGTGTCATTGGAAATTCTTAGTGAAACCGCATAGTCATTGGCTTATGCTCCGATGCTTATCAAACAATACCACAAAAATGATGCTTGTGTTGAGAGATGCAGTCTTCACAAGCCATATGCAGACACAACCCAAGTCTCCACTTGAATTTAAGAATTTGATTGATACCTATGAGTTGCAACAATGCATCAGAGTACAATCTTCCTCCGAATCATAGACAATCTGTTGTAGTTGATTCCAAATATGTTCATTTTAGTTACTGTTTTTTAATACCACTTGAAGTTGTTATTGTAGTTTCTATGTTTATCTTCTGTTATGAAATTATAAATCCCCTCTCTCATATAGGAGAAGGGGTTCTAAATTTTTGAAAGGGAAAGCCTAAGTTGCACTATTGTAACTATATTTTTTGTTAATATCAAGCTAAACCATTTGCTTCCTATGATGACCATATCAATGATATATCAGGTATTATTGTCATTTATTTGTTTATTCGCTTATAGTAGAATGGAATTATGTTTTTGTTCATAATTTATATTTTAAATAAATATTTCATTATCACTATTGATATGGCTGATTACAATTACAAATTATATGTGAACAACATAATCTCACTATATGTGGTGATTTAACCAACTAATTTAATTAATTATTTAATTAAATTAGTTATATTTCTTTTTGTTAACTTCATAATTACATGATGATCTACATTGTTATGATAATTTTGAAACATTTTTAATCACATATACCAACAAATTACCCTAGATAAATAATAGTATTTAATCTCTATTTCAATTTCTAGACATATTAGAACATTATATCTTTATTCACTCCATTTTATATACCTTTATAGAAAGGGAATCTAGTCCCATAATTCCTGTTGGAGCCACCATTCCAAATGGAAAATAACCTATTCTAAGGTCCTCACCAAGTGGTTTCCCCCAATGTTGATGCAGTCATTTAGGACCATCAACAGGAAGATGGTACTATTACCTGGCACAAATATCTCGTACTTGGTGGAGCCATCTGATGTTGTATGGATGCGAGTGTGGATTCGTCATTAAACCCAACCACTTAATAACCTTTGTTGATATGAGATTCTTTTGGTTATTGTTATGTAAAATGAACTACAATGGAGATCCCTTCACCCACAACTATGAGTGGAAGTGATACTCCCCTTACTTTGGATCTTTGGGCTCAATATTCTATATCTTGGTAGATCAGGTGATCAAATTTCAGCTCAAAATCAACTTGCCCAGAAATTCTTGAAACCAGTGTCCGCTTGAAGTGCTCGTCACTCTAAATCCAACAATGTTCGTGTCACCTAAATCTAACACCGTATGCTCAAGTTATTACGTTTTGATCATTTGGCCCAATAACTAAAAAAGGAGCAGGTTGTTGACTCAGAAACTAACAGGGACTTCTTACTGCTCACATCACCCAGGTTGACTGTGCAGGTACAGACCAACCAGGTGTCGCCAAGTCGTAGTTTATGGTTTTTTGATTTTTTGTTGTTTTTTTTGGCTGCTCACGGACCAATGAAATGGTGCCATGTGGCTCAATCATGAGCTACCACGTGGCACCCTAGAGTGTATTAAAGTTTGGATAGACCTATGGGCAGGATTCTAACCCCCAACCTCCAGGATTGCAGTTCTGGGATTTTCCATTAAGCCACATGGTGATTCTTAATATGCATAAAGAGAAACCTCTTTTTAAAGTTTCAAAGGTGCTCATTTGGGGAGAAGGGTCACGCTACCAACCCTTGCCCTTGGTCACAACTATGGCATATTACTAGGCATTAATGTGGAAAGCACCAAGAATGGAGATGCTTAGGATCTAGCCTAGCCCCTAGTCACTCGACCACCATGAGGCCATAAACATTAATTGGAAGGTGATAATGGAGAGGGGGATTACCACTAGCCCAACTCTTGGTGACCTACCTACATAGAACCTTGACAAGCACTCAATGGAGGGTGCAAATGTTAAGCCATGAACTAAGGGCATATTCAACCACACATGACCATAGCGTGTGGGGTTAAGGGACTTGACACGAAGGGCATGTTTTTTTCCTGACCCTTGCTTTGATGAACCCAATGTAACTATAGCCGGACAATTAAGGAGCTAGGTTGGTGTGGGTGGATGCTAAGGCCTAGCCCATAGTCACATGGTCATGTGGCCTGAATTTTATCCCTTAAGGGTTATTGGATGAATTAAGTGTCCAAAAAATTGCATCGGTGGAGGACAGAATTGTCATCTCATTAGCAGGAAACAAGGTGAATTTGTAGGACAGTTAAATTGTTAGTCTGATTTGTAGGATGGATAATAACAAAAGTAAATGGAGAGCTTGTAGAGCCATATCTTTGTGCGTTTTTGTCCTTTTTGAGCTCAATAAGATTCCACTTAGGGGTTTTTGAACATTCTGGATCCAATGGTGACCTATATTTGTTTATTTGAGCACATATAAGGAGACTTTTGGTAGGTTCAAGTATAAGGGCGTATGGATCAATCAGGTTTATGGAGTAGTTCTTGAAGGTGTTTGAGCATGGAAAAGGACCTATAGGGGTTTTCTTATATTCAAGTGTCTATTGCAACAACTATTAGTTTCAAGGTTCAGCTTAAATTTACTTTTCTCACTATATCATGTTGAGGAAATCTGTTTTTTTTCTCTGCAATGTGGAATTGAAGTGCTTTCGTGGTCATGTAAGCTCATTTTAAGTTGGAGTATAGGGTCTTTGTAGGAGACACCTTGTTTCGTTGTTTTATGTGAGAGATTTTTGGAGGAGAAAATTTCCTTGAAGGGGAAATAACCACATGTTTCATCAACAAACTTTTATATACTCCCTTTTCCACTGAATATATGGATTGGTCTAGCTATGTTGGTAGGCTTGGAGATGTAGCCTAGGAGGGCTGAACTCCATCACCAAATACTTTGTTGTGCTCTTCATGCACGCTTGTATGTTTTATGTGATGTTGTGTTGGTTACGTTTAAGTTTACATGTGAAAAATAACTCATAATTGGAAGAGACCTTTTGGAAAACCTATTTTGTGTTAAGACCCAATTTTCCTTGCAAAGCATCAGAACACTCCTTGTTTGTTTTTGGAGAAGAGGAAATTGACTACCTCCTCCATTTTAACATCAATTGGTATTAGAGCCTCATTTGACCAAGTTGCAAGAATGGGAAAAAAAAAGGGTCCAAGAGTTAGAGGAGATGAATTTGGCTCTTTGTATGGAGAACATTGAGTTGAGAATAATGTTAGAAATGGCAGAAGAGGAGAAGAGGCATATGTGCCTCCAGTTGCAACATGTTCTTGAGGAACAAGTATCTGAAATTTCCACTCTTATGATAGCAAAATAAACCTCCGAAATGAAATGAATATGTGGGCATGGTTCAAAAAGTAGTTATGGACCTTATGAGGAAGATGATTCATGTGCATATTTCAAGCGTCTCTAAGATTCTCACCATATGCCAATTAGTAAAGGTGGGTGGCTAGAGTCATCTACAATGTCGTCATGATCAACAGAAGCTGAAAATATGAATGAAAAGTTTAAGGAGGTAATAATCATTTCAAGAACAATTCCTTTTGTTTATGTTCATAACACCTCTTTTGCAACATTTGAGCAACATACTAAAGGCATTGGTATGACACTTCCTTCTAAAATGGGTTATGAGGAAGGAGACCTCAGTATCAATGGCTAAGGGATCACCAATCCAATCATGGTTGAAGAGAGGCCAAAGTATCAAGGATTGATACATGGTCAAAGAGAGTTTGGAGAATGATCTAACCGATTTGACACACCACAATCATTAGAGGATGAGATGTCACATGACTATGGTGGTGAAAATTCTCATTTATCTCCTAAGAGAGATGAATTCTTGAAGGGAGCTTGCATGTCATCATCCACCCCATATCGTCAAAGATGCAACCCGAGAGATAGTTATAAATATCATGGTTGTTTTCGAAATGATGGTGATTTTAACCATTTGTGGAACATGTACCATTCTTCTTTCGATGATGCATTTGAGCATTGTGAGGTTGTCCGTGAGAAATGCATGGTAATGGTTAATAGAATGGATCAGATTCTATGCATCAAGCATGGTGAATCTCCTTCACATGAGAAGACTTCTTTATTGGCGAGCAAGAGAAAGTACTTTTGTACCCATTGCAAGATGTATGGGCATGGAAATGAACGATATTGGAAATTACATCTAGAGATTCATTTCAAGAAGGGAAAAGAGACCGTGCAACCTAATGCAAGGGAAGCAAGAGGTGGCAAACAGGACTCATAGTAATCCTAAAGAAAAATTCAAGGAAAAGTTGATGAAAAAGGGAATCCATAAGGCTAGGAGAGGCAGAGATTAGGTAGAATGTTTGTAAAGTTGCTTTGTAAATTTGTAATTACTTGTTGTTTACTTATTTGGGTACTTTTGTAAAGTGAAGAATATTGGTCACTATGTGCAACATGTATGTGTTTTTCATTGATGTTATGTATTTTCTTGTTATAAGTCCATATGTTCAAGGAATTTTGGTGTGTACAAGTTGTCGTCCAAGCTTGTATACAAGTTTATCATGTACTCGCTGATGCAAGTATTCAAGATAAAGCTTTTTGTGAATAGAATCTTCATTTAAGATTGTAAAATATGAATATGTTTTTGTCGGAAAATCCAATTACGTCATTGAAAATTTTGTAGCAGTGTACTTTTGTGTATAAGGTCAAGTTGAGGACGATAAAGCAAGTTTTATGTTGCTTCTGATTTCCAAGATGGAGTCAATTTTGTCTTCAACAGTTTAACTTCAAGATGAAGTATTTTGAGTCGTGCAAAAATGAGATTAAAGAGAATGTTTAGATTCTACTCATCAATGTTTTGTTCCTATATCAACGATAAGAATATTGGCTCGATTCTTAATAGGACAACATGTCTTCATGAAGAACAGAGGTGAAGAGCCCTGATTGGGGCTTGAAGGGCACCAATAGAAAAGTAAGCATTTTTTATTGACATTTTGGGTTATTTTGAGTTTCAACCTCATTTTATTTATTAGGGAAGTAAACTTTTGGAGTCCAAAATTTGCTAGTGGAGATGTGTCATCAGGTGATCAAATTTTAGCTCAAAAATGAATGTGCCTAGAAAGACTTGAAATTGGAGTCAATTCGAAGTTCTTGTCATTATGAATCCAATGAAGTTTGTTTACGTCAATCCGACACCATATGGTAAAGTTATTGTGTTTTGATTGTTTGGCCCAAAAACTAAAAAAAGAGCAGGTTGTGGACTGAATAGTTAAATGGGATTTTGTACTACTAACATCACCCAAGGTGACTGTGCAGGTATAGACCAACCAGGTGTCACTAATTGGCAGGTTCTGGTTCATCAATTCTTGGTTGTTTTTGGTTTGTTGGGAATTGACCAATGAAATGGTGCCACATGACCCAATCACAATTTTCCATGTGGCACTTGAGAGCATATTAAAATTTTGAATATGGTTGGACAACGTTGTGGGTAGGACTCAAAACCTCGAACTCCAGCGTAGTATTGTAGGGGTTTTCCATTAGGCCTCACGATGATTCTTAATATCCATAGATAGAAACCTCTATTTAAATTTTTAAATGCACTCATTTGGGGAGAAGGATTGGTTTGGTAGCCCGAGTCCCTGGTCATGACTATGTCATATGACCTGATGTTAATGTGGAAAGTGCCAATAGTGGAGGGGCTCGAGGTGTGGCTCGAGCCCTGCTTACCTGACCACAACAAGACCATAAGAATTAACTGTAAGGTGTTAATGGAGAGGGGGACCAATAGCCCAACCTTTGGTCACCTTACCTACATAGAAACTCAACAAGAACTCAATGGAGGGCACAAATATTAAGCCCTGACCCAAGAGCATATGCCACCGCAAAGGACCACACTGTGTGGAGTTAGGGGTCATGGTGGGAGGGGCAAGCTGTTGGTCAAACCATTGGTCCCATGAACCTAACATAACTATACTGTGACAATTAAGGGGTTAGGCCAGCAGGGGCGAGCATTAAGGCCCATCCCACAGCCCCATGGTCCTGTGGCCTGAATTTTTTTCCTTAAGGTTTGTTGGACGAATTAAATGTCAAACAAATTACACCAAAGGAGGGTAAAATTGTCACCTCATTCGTGGAAAACAAGGTGAATTTGTAGGATAGTTAAACTGTTAATCTGATTTGTAAGAAAGATAACAAAAAAACTACATGAAGAGCTTATAGAGCCATATATTTGTGATTTTTTGTTGTTTTGGAGCTCAATAAGAGTCTGCTTAGCCGATTTTGGATATTTTTCATCTAATGGTGACCTCTCTTTTATGATTTGAGCACATATAAGGGGAATTTTTGTGGGTTCAAGTATGTTAGGCCCCTATACTACTAGTGTAACCCCTTATTGTTATTAGTACAAACCCCTTATTATATTGATGTACCCATGTAGTGCCCATATTGTTACTATTGTGCCCCATAGAAGCCCACTATTGTTATTATCATGCTCATACATTATTATCGTTATGTTGACTCTGATTATATTATGACCCCTTAGACTCCTAGAAAGGAGGTGTTTTCATTTGTATCATTCAATAATTGTTCATTTGTGTAATATAAAGGAGGTTGCCCCCTCAAAGAGGCTAAATTCTAAGGTGTTCAACTATCTTTTCTATCTTTTTGTCAGCTGGTTTCATAACATTTGGTATCAGAGCTTTGGATTCTAGGGTTTCACTGCTCCAAATAGGTCATCATGGAATTTTTGCTATAACTCCTTTTCTATGACATTTCAGAAGTGGAAAAAAAAATCATTTGAGAAGAAATAGCGTTGAACCTTGGGTTCGAATTTTAGATATTTTTGTGCCATATTTGCAGAGATATGATCTAAGGAAGTTGGCCATTTTGCAGACTCTCGAATTACATTACAAATAGGTGACATGGGGAAAATAGTCATAACTTTTGTTTTGAGCATCAGATTGAAATTTCATAAGAAGTTACAGAAATAGGACGGACTGTAGTTTCCTTTATATATTTTTTAGATCCTAAGGTCAAAACAGTGAAATGTGGCACTTCCTACAATTTCGCTCTTCTGAAAAGGTATATAATCAGGTCATCTTGGGAGATTATGCATAACTCTTTCTTAGAGAATCTAAATTCAATCAGACTGGTGCCATTGGAAAGAGGAAACAGAAGGCTACTCCAAGTCACAATTTCATAATTGAAAGAGCCAAAATTACAGAGTTGTAGTCATTTCAATATCGAGCTCCTAAAATCAAGAAAAGAAGATATGAGGAAGTTTGATGGCAAGGATATGGTAAATTGGATACTTCAGATGGAGCAATATTTTGATCTACATGG
>APFE030409151.1:20742-52281 GCA_000404065.3 Pinus taeda | reverse complement strand
GAATTTTATGCAGAGAAAAGTTTATAAAAGTTTATTTTCATGTGGAGAAAAGTTCACGGAATTTTATGCAGAGAAAAGTTTATTTCATGTGGGAAAACTTACCTTTGGTCCATGGTAGTTAGTCCTTGGAATTTGAACCTATGGTTTTTGGACCATGGCATTTCGACAGACGTGTTGATCCCTAGTATTGAGTTGATGGTATTGGTTTGTTATGGTTTTGGCCCATGGTATTGTTTTATTTTATTATTATTATTGAGCCCCATGATCCATGATTTGAGGAAGAGCTTGCCTATATAAAGCAAAGGAGATCATTTGGCTTAGGCATGCTTTTGGCTTGAATATCTTAAGATCTAAAATATTGGGTTATTGTTTCAAAAGGTCGATCTATATGAAAGTGAAGTGGAAAGCGAATTTGTGAAGGGTGATCTCTCGAACGCTGCAGCTGCGGAAGTGCGGAGGCGCCGCAGGAGACGCCGCAGGAGACGCCGCAGGAGGTGTCGCAGGAGACGCCACAGAAGGCGCCGCAGGAGATGCCACGGAGGCGCTGCATGAGATGCCACAGGAGGCGCCGCAGGAGATGCCGCAGGAGGCGTCGCAGGAGACGCCACAGGAGATGCCGCAGGAGGCACCACAGGAGGTGTTCTGGGTTTAGTTTTTTGTTATTCTGGATCTGGTTATCTGGATGACTTACTGCTACTTGATGATCATTTGATATTTATGGATCCAGTTTGAAAATTTATGAAAAGTGGTCCTTGAAAGAAAAGAAGTAGGGGGTTGTAGCTCCCTTCCAGGAGAGACTGGAAAACGAGAGAGAGTTGTAGCTCTCTGCAGGTTGCAGCCTGCGTACTGGTAAAGGACTGCACCAGTACAAGACCATTGTAAAAGGAGTTTCTAATTTGAAAGAAGATAGAGACATATTGCAGCAGGTGGTTTTCACCCACATTGGGTTTCCACCTTATATCTGGTGTTCTTTGATGTGACTGTCTGTTTTTCTTGTTCATGCTCATTGTTTTATGGTACTGATATGCAAAAATAATTCAAAGTATAAATAAGGAAGAATTGTTAAAAGGACTAGATAATACTGATTCACCCCCCCTCTCAGTATTATTTTCAACAGAAAGTCTCTCATTCCATGTTCGTAGATTCTTAAAGCTGTACATGCGTAGTATGTGCATAATCATCTTCTTAATGACCTTTGTCTAGCGATCAATTTGGGGGTGGAATGTGGATACTTGGTGAGCTTTGTGTCCAACAATGACTAGAGGCTTAACCAAAATGTGCTTGGGAAGATGCTATCTCGATCTGATATAATGGTCTATAGGGCGCAAAAATGTACCCATACTCATTCAAAGAAGAGTCCAAAAGTGGCATTTGTTGTGATACTCTTCTTGTAGGCAACCAATATGGCCATTCTACAAAATCTATCGATGAAAATAAAAATGAATTGTTACCATGCTCGGCAGAAGGAAGGCCAAACATATAACACATGGAGATGGATTCCTAGGGCTAGCTAGGAGTAGGTAGAGGAGTATACAAGCCTTGCTTATTAATGGTTGTCTTGGTGATGGGATAGGAAGTGTAAGATCTAATGTACTTTCCAACATCTTGTTAGAGATTCTTTTGTAGTATGTCCACAGTTTTATCGACATTAAAGTGTCATATGACCAAACTTTATTGCACCTCCCAAATGAGCTTGCCACGCCTACTTGAAGGAACACAAAGGTGGCCAAGATAGTATAATAATGCATCCTGGTGGTGTAATTAGGGAACTTGCATGCCATCTAATGGCATCTGGGATGTGGTGGTAAATTTGGAGTATTTTTGTATAGTTGCGTCCATCCATAGGTCTCGTGGCCACAAGGGTTGAGAAAAATGGTGTAAGTTCTACAACGTGGGGTTGTCTAAGGCAATTTCCAACATGATTAGTATTTAAATTCTTGTATTTAATATTCAAATGGAATTTGTTGTAGATATGTGGACCAATTCTAATGGTTATCATTATGCAATTTCACATAGTTCTGTATAGAATAAATGGGTCGGTGATATGTGTGCATGGTCGTCTCCTTTCCTAGAATTTAATGTTTTAATTGTCGACAAGGCTACATGATGGAATAAATCTCATTGTTGGTGGGGTATTTACGAATTCTGTCAGAAAGTGTCTCAATTTGTTAGGACATTAGATTCCCTTGCTAGGAGATAACTACACCAATAGTGTATTCAATGGTGTCTGTCTCAATTTCAAATAGTTGTTGTAGGTCTAGCAATGTGAGTACTGGTGTAGAGTAGACGTAGTGCTTCAACTGAGAAAACACCTTCTATTGGGACTTAGGCTAGGAATTTTTTTCTTTCACTCTATCATTTCTAACTTAACTCAAGACCAACTCATATGAGAGAATCCCAACATGAACCTCTAATAAAAATTCACAAGGCCCAAAATGCTAGAAATATTTGTTAGGGTGGTCGAGGTTGGCCAATCCAAAATGACTTGGATCTTACACAGATCCACATGCATGCCTTCCTCGTCAATGATGTAACACTAGATATTGGACCTGGCTCATGGCAAAGGTTAATATCTCCAAGTTGGTGCATAGTTTGTTTTGTAGTAGGGTTTGAGGAGCCTACTTAATGTGTTGCAAGTGCTCTTCCTAACTCTTGCTCAAGATGAGGATGTCATCTAGATATGCAACTATGAACAAGTTGGTGAAGCATCAAAGCTGTCATCCATTAGCCTCATAAAATTTGTAGGGGCATTTTTTAACCCGAAAAGCATGACCAACTACTCAAAAATGCCTTCCTTGGATTTCAACGAGGTCTTCCATAAATTTGTGGGTTCTATTGGAACTTGTTGATAGCTAGAATTTAAATAGATCTTGTTGAATTACTTGGCCCCTTTGAGCTAGTCAAGAGCGTCATCAACCCATAGGATTGGATTCCTCTTCCTCATAGTGATTTTTTTAGTGCTCAATAATTAGTGAAAAGTTACAAGGTCCCGTGCTTCTTTTGTAAAAGTAAAATCAGGCTCCCACAAGGTGAGGAACTTGGTCAAATATGGCCTTTTGTAGCAATTCTTGGATCTACCAATTGATATATTCTGTTTCCATAATAGAGTGGCAACATATCATCCCTTTGTGTAGAGGTGCTCCAGGAGTTAGATCAATCAAATTCTTAACGTAATAGTGTGAAGGTACCTCTCTAGGCGAGGCGAATATGTTCATGTATTCTTCTATGAAGTTATCCACCTATTTTTATTACACATTCGAACTCTTCACTCATTGGGGCCATGGATGTGGCCATGATCTTCCCCTTACTTTGAGAATGAATAAAAAGAAAAGAAAATCCTAGTCCGGGAGATGATATTACTGCAGTTTTTAGCAGATATAAAATAGATGGTGGTAGGTGGGGTTACCTTTGGTATCATGTATAAATTATTTCCCAAAGTTAGAATAATAGTGCGAGGCCTCGACTCATACACAACATGAAAATTTCTCAAGTATGGTTGGCCTAATACTAAATCACAAACTTCAAAAGGAGAAATCACACATAGTACCTCATCCAAGAATGGTTTGATGCTATACAAAATATGGCACTAATGGGTAACGTGAAGATCTCATCTTCTGTGGAGCCACCCAATGCTGTATAGATCTAGGTGTTTTGTGGTTGGTAGGACCAACTACTTAATGAGATCTGCTGAGATGATGTTATTTTCACTCTTTGTTGATAATGAACTGCGGTAGAGATCCTTTCACCGACATATGTCCCTGGAAAATACACTCCCCTTCCTCTAGATCTGCAAGCTCAATATTCTAGATCTTAGTGGTGACAATGGTGGTGTTGGGATATGCACCAATAATGTGCCTCCCTTGGTGAATCCCCTTGTTGGATTCTGAGTTAAATTTAGGACATGCATTTGAATCTGAAGCCTTCAACTCGACCACTAGTCACTGCTTGGCTCAACACTCACTTATGTTTTGAGTGGATCTATTATGGAAATCACACCACTTTCTTGTGTCCTTCTTTGTCTTCATGGTGTTATTATTTTCTTGCATCTTCGATTGGTTATCTTGGGTCACCCCACCCAAGCTTTTCCCTTTTCTCTGCACTTGGGGGTTCCTTTCCCTTGCTTTGGATTCAAATATCCAAAGTCTCTGTTCTTTTGATTAAAATTACGTTTGATCTTGACGATGTATCGATAGGAAGCGCTAAGTGAGGAGATGTCTAGGAACTTTATCTCACCCTAGATGTATTGGTGTAGATAGTCGTGGTACTTTAGTACCAGTTGGCACTCAGAAGATTTGATACCCAACTTCGTGTGAAGGGTATGGAAAGTATTTGTGAAGTCTGACATGTCTTGGTCCCTTTTCTTCCCTTGTCTCATCCATTTTATGTATTTATCTTCATAGCTCTTGACAGCGTAATACTATTCTTTTATGGTATATTGAAATGAATTCCAAGTGGATGTGGTTGAAAATATTGAGGGATCCCTCTTGTCCCTCTACTCATAGTAGAATTCCCACTGGTCATTGTGGTGGGTGACTTTAAGGAGTGGAAAAGTAATATTTTCCCTATTGGAAAAATCATGAACCGAAATATATCCTTTCAACTTATTTTTCCATTTCTCTACGACATTTGCATCTACGTGGTCTTAGGGAAAATTTTAAGGATGGAAATTTATCTTAAAGTTTAGAAACCTTGGTGAATCCCACTAGTCCATAATATGAAATATATAAAAATGTTTGGAGATATTTTTGTAAAAAAAATCAAATTTATATAATTTTTATATAGTATATATATAATTTTTTGGTGGTTTTTAGGGTAAAACAATTTCATTCTATAAAATTTGGGTGAATCATTTTTACAAAAAATGGAAATTAGTGAATCCTTTCTTTGGAAAAAGTATACAAAATTACCCCATGGGTGAATATTAGCCCCTAAAATTTTCCCTGTCTAGTCTTCAAATATGGGAATTTGAAAGTTCCTCAAAGGTAGTTGTTGGATGAAGATGCATCACCTATGGGTATCCACTGAAAGGTCCAGGAAAAGTTGTCCATCATCTTGTTCCTTTGTCACTAGAGGGCTTCTTTGAGAAATATTTTGTAAGGATATCCTTCTCCATAATCTTTATGTCCTTCCTCCACCGGAGACCATCGAGGTTGGTCAGGCAAGTCCTTTAATGGTTCAACTAGTTCAATCTCTAACTCCTTATACGTTGACCTCATAGGGGATATACAAAAAAAAAAAAAAAAACTAGACCGATGTGATACAACTGAACCAGATTTTGTAAGAACTAGATGAAATATGAATTTAAATAGAAACATAAATCTACTACAAAAACTGAACTTTAATTCATTAATAACAAAATACTTAAAAATGTTTACATGTAGAATGGAAATAAACTAGCTCAGGTGATGGTAACTTATCAATTAGAAGATATGTGGTAGCTACATGCCTTTGTAATTCGTTACAATAAGACTCAAAAGCCTTTTTATTATTGAGAATCAAGGGAGAACCCCAAACATCCAAAAACCTAACCCTAGGATATGAAACACCAAATGTTTGTCGACCCCTTTGGGTTAGTTGGTACACCAACTTCCGAGGGTTTTAACTCTGGCGTATGATCGCCATTTGATGCGTATGATATGTCGTTAGAAATATATATCCAAGCAAAACAAATTCTGAATTCAAACCCTTATGAAAGGCTATAGTTTTTCCTGTTTTCAAAAAATCATCGTTTAGGACCTCAAAATGACTCTAGAAGTTCAAGACCCAAAAAAATGCCGAAAATAGTAAATTGTTCTACAATTAAGAAAATTGAAAGAAACAATTTTGGGTGTCCAAGTGGAATAGGTAGGTGGACATACACACTTAGATAATTCCTCCCCCTTTAGGAATAGTCCCCATTGCATTAAGTGCCTCCATGAGATGGGGAAATTTCTATTGAACTTGGTCCCTAGTGAGCCACCTTCCCTGGTGCAAGAGATGGCTAGCTTCAACAACCCAATATAGTTGGATCCTTTGTTTTTTATTGTTATTTATCTATGTGTCCATCATCCAATCAGTTGTGGCATGTTCCATGCATTATGGGTTGAGCTATGTTGTTTGCAATTGCTCAACAATGTATGATTTGTCCAACAATAATGGAAGGTATGGTTGAAGGCGGTCAACATTGAATACAGGATGGAAGCACTGAAATGGGTGGATACTGAGCTCAAATGGATTTTCCCTGATAGTCTTGGTAATGGCGTAAGGACCATAATAGAGTTGTCAAGGCTTACGATGGTCTTGATCGAGGCCCTATTTTTGTAAATGTGACCAAAATTTATCACCCACCTAAAACTTTTGAGGCACCCGATGTTGATAATGTCATTGTTTGTATTTGGCATTGGATTTATCCAAGATGTCAGAAACCTATTAGAATATTTGTTGAATGTGAGCAATAAATCGGGTGGCTTTATTATCTTCAGACTAAACATGGGAAGATTCTTCTTATGTAGTTGCAAAAGGCAATGCAACTTCAAGAGGATAAAATGGCTGTAATCCTAGAACCAGTTCAAAGGGGTTATGGCCATTCAAGTTATGGAGAGCTATGTCGTAGCTATGTTACACATATGGAAGACTCTCCTCCCATGACCACAGATTTTTGGAGTTGTACATGCATAGTATGTGCGCAATCATCATGTTGATTACCTTTGTTTGGCCATGAGTTTGGGGGTGGAATGCAGTTGACTTGGTTAGCTTGGTGTCTAACAGTGACCAGAGGTTTGACCAAAATGTCCTTAGGAACCTAATATTCCAATCTTATATAATGGTCTGTGAGATCCCAAAATGTACCCACACTCATTCAAAGAAGAGTTTGGTAGTGGCCTATGTTTTGATACTCTTCTTGTAGGTAGCTAATATGGCCATTTTTGAAAATATGTCAATGACCAAAAATACACATTCGTTGCCATGGCTGGTAGAAGGATGGTGATACATATAGTCCATGGAGTTGTATTCCCAAGGTTGGTGAGAAGTAGATAGAGGAGTATACAAGCCTTGATTCCTTATAGTTGGCTTGGCGATGTGCAAAATTTGATGTACTTTCCAACATCCTCTCAAAGATTTGGCTAACAAAAATACTTCCGTGGTATGACAAAAAAAATATTCACACCAAAGTATCCGATGACATGGCTATAATGCACCTCCAAAATGAGCTTGGCATGCTCACTTGAAGGAACATAAAGGTGTTCGAGGTAGCATAATAATTCATCTTGAAGGTGGAAGTTAGGAACTTCCTTCCTATCCACTAGCATTTGATACGTGGTGATGAACTCTGCGTCATTTTTGTATAGTTGTAGCCATCCAGAGGCCTTGTGGCCATAAGAGTTGAGAAAAATTTTCAGCATTATAACAAGGGGTTGAATGAGGTAATTTGCAACATGATTGGTGTTGTCCTTATAGTATTTAATATTAAAATGTAATTTTTGTAGATATGTGAACTACTTATTATGGTGATCATTCTGCAACTTCCGTGTGGTCTCTACAAATTGCAGGAACCAATGATCTATGTGGATGACTGACTCCTTCCCTAGAATGTAATGTTTCAATTACCGAAAAGATTGCACAATGGAATACATCTCCTTATCATAGGTTGGGTATTTTTAAATTTTGTCAAGAAATTTCTCACTGTGATAGGCCATGGGATGTTATTGCTAGGTGAGAACTGTACAAAAGCATAGTCAAGGCATCTGTCTCAATTTTAAATGGTTTTTTCGTGTCTACCAATGTGAGTACTAGTGCAGAGGAGAGATGATGATCCAACTCAACAAATGGCTTTTCTTGGGAGTTGGACCATAAAAGCTTTGGTTTAACTCCACCCTTGGTAGCTTGAATCAAAGGGCAGGTGATCTAAGAGAATCTTAACATGAAACTTTGATGAAAAATGGAAAGGAACAAAAATATTTGAAGCTATGTTAGGGTGGTTGCGGTTGGCCAATCCCAAATCACTTTGGATATTAACCATATCCACACTTGTGTCTTTATCTTCAATAATGTAACCCAGATATTGGATCTAGCTCATTTCGAAGTTACATTTGTCTATGTTGGCACATTGTTTTTACTACCATTGGGTTTGAAGGACCTACTGAATATGTTGCAAGTACTCTTCCCAATTCTTTTTGAATATGATGATGTCATCCATATATACAATCAAGAATAAGTTGGTAATGTGCTGCAAGATCCCATCTATGAGCCTCATAAGACTTGTAGGAGAATTTGTGAACTTGAAAGACATGACAAACCACAAAAAAATGCCTTCCTTGGATTTGAAGGTGGTCTTCCACAAATCCATTGGTTCTATTGGAACTTGGTGATAACTAGAATTAAAATCGATCTTGCTAAAATAAAAGGCCCCTTTGAGGTTTTCAACAAGGTCATCAATCTGTGGGATTGGATACCTATTCCAGAAAGTGATTTTGTTTAGCACCCAGTAATCATTGCAGAGTCACCAGGTCCCATCCTTCTTTTGTACAAGTACAATCAGGCTCCCACAAATTGATGAACTTGGTCAATGTGCCATTTTTTGTAGAAACTCTTAGATACGTTGCTTGATTTCTTCATTTTCAAGAATAGAGTGGGAATATATTAAACCATTGGGTAGAGGAATTTTGGGAGTGAGATCGATTGAATGCTTGACCTGATAGTGTGAAGGTACCCCTATGGATGAAGAGGATATGTCCCTGTATTCTTCCATGACATTATCCACCTAATTCTACCCTTTGCGAAGGTCATGGATGTGGCCACGATCTTCACCTTCCTTTGAGAACAAATAAAAAAGGAAAAGAAAAAATCCTTGTCTAGGAGATGATATTACTGCATGTTTAGAAAAGATCAAATTGGTTGTGGATGATGATGCTACCTTCAATATATTGTTTTTGTAACCTTATTTTACACTCCATTATAGTGAGAGAACCTCAATATCAACATAGCTTAGTTGTTTGTCCAAAATTCATCCCTTTTCACCTTTTCCTTTCCTTATGTGAGATTTATCCCATGATAAAAGGGTGAAATTACATAATTGAGGAATTTCTCAGAAGTACTTTCCAAAATATTATAATTATGAGATAATATTTATTTCATAATTGAGATAATTAATAAAAAGTTCATAATTGTGAAAAAGGTTTATAGAGTCTTCCATTCCTAGGGAGATCAAATTGAGCTAGTTGAGTATGAGTTGGCTAAAGGTCCGTTATTATAGAAGTTTCCTAGCTTCTCAAGCTCCTAGGTGTCAATATAAATTCTCCTTAAGGATAGAATGAGCCTTTATAATGTTACCAAGAGGAAAGAGGGGAAGATCAAGTGTCCAAACTATAATGCGAGAGCTATGTTGTATTGGGAGAGGAGACCATATTACCAGCTTGGGACATGATACCCTTTGCTAGAAGGTATATTGATGTACTTTCACTTATATCGTTAATAGAAATCTATGTTCCTTCCCCTTATATCAGTTTTTAAGTAATTTATTTGTGATTTCTAGATGTTTTTCATTGACGATCTTTTGTAGAAGATCACTTGTTGTCTTTGTTTGCTTTTGTTTCTACGCGGGATTTGGATAAGGAGTGGATGAAAGAGATCGGTTGATTAGAACACAAGGATTCTGCAACATGTCCAAAACACTTCACTAACCTACGAGGAGGCAATCTACTTTCTCATACCTTGTAGCATTAGAAATTGCATTGAAACTACATGCATGACCATCTGGATTTTGGATTGTTATTAGATTATCTTATACATTTTAAGTTGTTGTTTGATGATCTCAATCGACCAAGACATCATGGAGCAATATCTCATTGAATGTAAAATTCATTGCAACACCTATATAAATTACTGCCCAAAGTAATAATAATAGTGTGAGGCCTCGACTCATAGATGGCATGATGCTTCGACAGGTAAGGTTGGCCTCATAAAACATCAAAAAAAAGTAAGAGGAGCAACATCACACACTACCTCATCTATGAAGGCTTTGATGTTTTAGGGAATATGACACTATTGGCTGACACATAGATCTTATCCTTCGTGGAGTTTCTCGACGATGTATGGCTATAGGTGTGGTGTGGTTAGTAGGCCAAGACGCTTAGAGCCCTTTGTTGAGATGAGCTTATTTTGGATCATGCTATCAACAATGAACTGTAGTGGAGACCCCTTCACCCACATATGTGAGTGGAATATATGTTCCCATTCCTCTATATCTTCAGGCACAATATTCTACATCTTAGTGGTTGCCTTGGTGGCGCTGGTATCCGCATCAATAATCAAATTTCATTTGTTACTCCACTTGTTAGGTTTTGACTTAGAGTCAGAACATGCATCTAACTCTGAAGACTTTATCTCAGGCATTGGTGACTTCTTTTCTTGACACTCACTTATGTTCTGAGTGGGGCTCTTAGGAACTCACACCACTTTTCTATGTCCTTATTTGTCTTCGTGATGTTGTTATATTATTGCAAATTTAACGATAATGTCTTAGGTCACCCCACCTTGGCATCTTCCTTTGTTCTATGGTTTGGTGGTTCCTTTCCCTCCCTCTGAATTCACATATCCAAAGTCTCTCTTCTTTTGTTTAAATTTCAGCTCGATCTTGACAACATATCGATAGGAAGCACCAAGTAAGGAGATGTCTACGAGCTCCATGTCATCCTGAATGTATTTGTGTAGGCAACCATGATACTTGAGTACCAGATGCTACTTAGAATCCTTGATACCCAACTTCATGTGAAGGGTATGAAAAATATTTGTTAACTCTAGTACATATTGGTCCCTTCCCTACCACAGTGTGGTACATTTTATGTACTTATCTTCATATCTCCCAATAGGGTAATACTCTTCCTTGATGGCATCTAAAAAATAATTCGAAGTGAGTGTGGTTGAAAGTAGTGAGGGTTCACTCTTGACCCCCTTCCCATCGTATGATTCCCACCAATCCTTGACATGCGAGGGAATTTTTAGGAATGAAAAAATAATATTTTCCATATTAGAAAAATCATGAACTGATAAAAATCCTTCCAATAGATTTAACCATTTATCTATAGCATCTACATATATTTGGACTTCAAATATAGGAATGTTAAAATTGACTTGTACCTTAAAGGGAGTGGTGCCTCCAAGGGGGTTGTTGGATGAATATGCTTCATCTATGGGCATATCTCGAATGATTTGGGAAAAGTTTTACATTATCTCATTCCTTTGTCACTCAAAGGATTACTTCAAAACTTTTTTGAAAGGATCTCCTACTCCACTGTCTTTGTCGTCTCCAACCATGGGAGTCTTTTGGGGTTGATAATGCTGGTTTTGCAAAGGTTCAACAAGCTCAAGGCCTAACTTCTTATACCCAACCTCACTGGGGACATGCATAGAAAAGAAAATAAAGAGTAGATCGCTCTAATACCATTGATCCAAATTTTTGTAGGAATGAAAAGAAATATAGATTTAAACAGAAACATAGAGCTATAGTGAAAAATAAACTTCAAATCATTAATTACAAAATACTAAAAATTGTTTACATGCAAAATGGAAATAAATTAGTAGGGGCGATGGTAGCTTATCTCTGAGCATAGATGTGGCATCTAAATGGCTTTGGACTATGTTAAAATGAGGCTCTCAGGCCATTTTATTATTGAGAAATAAGGGAAAACGCAAAATGTAAAAAAATCTAACCTTAGGAGATGAAGCACTGAACTTTTATGGGCCCTGTTGAGCTTAGTTGGTACACCAACTTTTTGGGGTCGTAACTTTGGCATACAATATCCATTTGACACATATGATACCTTGTTATAAAGACCTAGCTGAGGACTACAAGTTTCAATAAAAATAACATACATTAGGCCACTAGTTTGTCTATTAAAAAAAACATCATTTAGGGCCTCAAAACAAATCTAGAAGTTCAGGACCCAAAAAAATGCCAAAAAAAGTAAGTTGTGCTACAATTAAGGAAATTGGAAGAAATAGTGTTGGGCTTCTAAGTGAAATAGGTCGATGGACATCAATTCCACCTAGATATGAGGTGTCAGCCAAGGAATGGGGGGATATTCAACTCAAAATAATTGTCACCTACAACCTCGATGATGGCATAAGGCCCATATCAAGGTTGTTAAAGCTTATGATGGGATCCAACGAGGTTCTCTTTCTGCAAATGTAACAAAACATTGTCACCAATCTAAAACATATGGGGCACCTAATGTTGATCATGCATTTGCTTGTATTTAGCATTGGTTTTCGCCAAGATGTCCTGAAGTTGTTGGAGGATGTGTAAAAGTTCTGAATAAACTTGGTGGCTCTATCAACATTAGAAGGAACATGGGTAGATTCTTTTTTTTAGTTTCAAAAGGAAGTGAAACATGAAGGGGACTTAATGGTTAAAATCCCAGGCCCACTTAAAATTTGTTGCAACTAGTTGATGTATGGACAAATCTGTTAGATGTGTTGTATGTAGGGAAGACTCTCATCCCATGTCCATGGATGATTAGAGTCATACATGTGTATTAGTTTCACAATCATCCTATTGATGACCTCTGTTTGGCCATAAGTCTTGCAATGGAATGAAATTGACAGTGAGTTTGGTGTCAAATAATTGCCACAGACTCGACGAAAAATGTTCGTAGGAACATGCTATCCTAATATGATATAATGTTATGCAGGATCCCAAAATCTACCCACACTCATTCAAACAAGTGTCTGGTAGTGGAATATGTTGTGATACTTTCCTTATAACCAATGAATATGGCCATTTTAGGAAATCTTTTGATGACCACAAATACATAGTAATTTCCATGCTTGGTAGAAGGACAACTAGGCATATAGTCCATGGAGATTTATTCTGAGCTCTAGCTAGGATTAGGTATAGTAGTATAGAAGACTTGTTTCTTAATGGTTGTCTTGGTAATGTCATAGGAAATGAAGGATGTAATGTACTTTCCAACATCCTATCATATATTTTGGAAATAAAAATACTTACGGAGTGTTACCATAGTTTTCTCTAGACCAAAGTGTGTCGTGACCCAACTGTAGTGCATCTCCCAAATCATATTGGCACAATCACTTGAAGGAACATAAAGGTGACGAACGTAGCATAATAATGTATCATAGAGCTGGAAGTCTAGAAATTTATTGCTATCCACTAGCATATGGTATGTGGTGGTGAACTCTGGAACATTTATGTATAGTTATAGCCATATAGAGGTCTATTGGCGACAAGAGTTGAGAATAGTGGTCAGTTCTACAACTGGAGATTGACTGAGATAATATGAAACATGATTGGTGCTTCCATTCGTTCATTTAATATTCAAATGGAATTGTTCCAGATATTTGGATCACTTTTTATGGAGATTTTGCTCCAACATCCATTTGGTATGTATTAACTATAGGGGTTGACGATCTCTGTGGATTAACATATCCTTATCCAATGTGTAGTTTTTCCATTTTTGACAATCATAGAGAATGGGATATGTCTCCTTATCTTAGCTGGGGTATTTCTGAATTATGTTAAAAATTGTCTCATTGTGATAGGCCATTGAATTCCCTTGCAGGGTGAGAATTGCACCAATATCAAGGAGTCATAGGTGTCTATCTCAATTTCAAATGGTTTTTGTAGGTCTGCAAATGTCATTGCCGATTTAGAGCAGAGGAAAATCTTCATCTAAAAAAAGACCTTTTGTTGGGACTTCGACAAGAAAAACATTGCTTCCACTTTGCCTTTGTTAACTTGACTCAAATTCCAAGTGATTTGATAGAATCCCAACAGAAAACTCTAATAAAAATTAGCAAGGGACAAAAATATGTGAAGCTCTATTATGGTGGTCAGGGCTAGCCAATCCCAAATGACTTGGATCTTAGTTGGATCCATATGCACTCCTTTGTCATCAATGATGTAACCCATATATTGGATCTGGTGATGAGCCCCATAAATGGGTAATTATGTGGGCTCATTTTGCCACCTAACGTAGTTTAATCAACCACTCTCTTAGCTTATTGCATGTTTTTTTATTATCTTTATGCTTATGGAGTGTGTTGGGTTGGTTATTATGCCATGGAGTTTAATATGTGTTTAATGCAGACTTTTGTTGAATTTTGGAGATAAAGTCAAATATTTAATGGACAATTGGCAGCAACAATTCGATGTAGACAAGGGAGAGGATTTATAGGAGGGTATCCCCCTCATTTATGACTCCCCACTTCAAATTCTCCTTCATGCAGCTCGGAGCAAAAACAACCACATCAATGCACTAGGAGGTAGCCGAGAAAGTGGAGGATAACTTCTGTTTATCTCAAGTTTTGGGATCCAAGACTCACTGATTTTAAAGAAGTTGTTGGGAGATTCATTTGTATAAGTAGAGATGCCTAGGGCCTCATTAAGAAGTTGGTCAAATTTTCGAATTTTTGTTGCAGCTTTGCTCTACTCACCTTTGAGCTTACTTTTGTTGACAGTTTCATGTAATCCTATTATTATTTGGATAATAAAGACGAGATCCTTTTTGAGCTAGCACTGAGTCTTCTTAGAAGGTTGAAGCTTTTAGGTTGGGGACTGATCCAAGTGGCCAAGCTCCTCTTTTCTTGTACCTTTATGTTTCATTTCAGTTTATGGATTAGTTATTGTTAGATAAATTTCTTTCTTGGTTAAGAATAGGTTGCTTTTGGTTATTTAGAAGGTTTTTTCCATTTCACTTTTCTGTAGTAGGTTGAATAGTGATAAAAAGTAGATACAAAAAAGGCCATCAACAGAGACTTGGCCTCCTTTCCTCCCCTTGGGACCACAGACTGAGGCCAAGACCCTCTTGCTACCACAAAAACACAGATTTTCCTTCTCCATAGGATTTCTGGTGTTGTAGTATGTTAAAAGGTTAATGCTTTGCTTTAGATCTATTTCACCATGCTCATTTTTTTCTTTGCAATAATTCTTCTTCCATGCTTTCTTTCGTTGTAACATTTCTCAGCATTTACTTTCATAGATCAGAATTTAGACTAGCTTGATGCAAAATCCTGTTTTTTGATGTATCTAGTTTCCTTGCTTGCTTAATCTCATTGTTTGATTTTCAGTTCTCTTGCAGCAAATCTCTACTCACAACAAGTCATCTAGTTAGCCATCACAATCTCTCCTTGATCTATGCCCCGTAGGTCGCCCAAAGTTCCTCACAAATCTGCCTCAATTTTCTACACTTTTAATTCTTTTTCATTATCATCTCGGAGTAAAATTCTCCTCTCCAATTTCTTAAAATTGATTTCAAAAAACCTCTCTCCAATTTACAACTTTAGAAATTGTTTTGACTTGAGAAATCGATTTTCATTTTTTTTTCTCAAAAGCGAGTAACCTCAAAAAAAAATTTGCTTTCTATCTTAGACAAATTTACTTCCCAATACTTTTTCTGTTGCGAGCATCAAGAACTTAACACTGGAAATTATTTTTTTCTTTCTTGCATGAATTGGTTGTGCTCTCAACTTTAATTTTTTCATCGACTATTCAAGGTCTCTGACCGCAATTTTTTTTTTTCAACAAAAAATTATAAATGAAATATGATCTCCCCGTCTATTTTGTATTAAAACTATAATACATAAATATCACAATCTATAATTAAAAAAATTGATTTAAATAAATTTCTGTCCGATTTAAAATCTCTTAATTTTTTTTAGCAAATTCTCCACACTGTACAAGTTGTTTACATATTTCTCCTAGTAAAGGCTCCAATTAAACTCCAAGTAAGGATGCCAAAAATAGAAAAAATATGTTGGAGTCACTAATGTCGTTACATCAAAACCCGAGTGTTGGATCATCCTTCTACACCGCCATTAATCGGGAGCACAAGCACAACAATCCTTCCGCCAATGAGAACCAGCGACTGAAACCTTTTCTAACGACCTGCAGCTCCGGCATGAAGTGCGACAGTGGAAAGTGCGAGCTTCTCCAAACATGTGATGACACTTATGCGAATTTGTGAGGAGAGGTCTTGTTTATATGGCATGGAGGATACATGGAGGCCGACTTGGCAACTTAGGGGCTTTTGCGATGGAGCAAGGGCGTGGGTGAGATCGGCTAGGCAAGCCATGACCTCCCCTCCAACGCATATATATGTGTGTTGCATTGGCTCATTTGGATAGCAAGTAATCAACTCGCTCTACATCATTCGCTCTACGAAGAAGTGCGCAGATCTAAGGGAAGGCGCAGATTTGACATGCATCCATTCTTGGGCTGGGTTGCATGGTGAGGCACGATTGTGGGTGAAGGTGGGGGCAGGAGCGCCCGGTGGTTGAGTTGAGGTGTGCACAGGTGTGTGGCACCCGACGGATGATTGTAGCGTACACGGGTGTGGCACCCGGTTTGTGCGATGACTTGGCATGAGTGGCTTGGCGACTCGGGTGAGCGCCCGCCTATCGTGCAAGTGTGCATGGTGACTTGGTGAAGTGTTGAGGTTGTGGACGAAGGTGTGTCTCGGTTGGAGGTGCCCGTGTGTAGCAACTCGGAGGTGCGTCCGAGTTGGGAAAACAACACGATCGTGCGACAAGGTGAACGAAGCATTGGTGAGTCATGCAACGACCGTGCGGAGGTGCCAATGAGCTAGGCAACCGAGTTTTGCCTTGGACTGTAAAATTGACTAAGTATGGAACGGGCTTTCCAAGTATACTTGTACATTGTAAACTATTGTATAATATATTGTTGGGAAGACTCATTGTTCAGGGAGTTGCCCCTCCCTTTATATTGTGCAATTGTGTTCATCGTTTATAATTGTTGTTGATAATGGATGTGTATGGGTGTTCATTGGTATAAAGGATAAAGAATAATACTTGGTTGAGAATCACAAGCTAAGTAGGAATAAGTGGTTAGGAGTAGTCCATGAACATAAGTATTGGTGAAAAGAAAGTGCTCGGTGGTGCCGCACCTCGCCAAGAGCGGTTGAAAGACTACCGCTGGCCTGGGGGCGTGACAGTTGGTATCAGAGCAAGGTTGCTCGTGACGAAGTGACAGTGGTGACAAGGACTTGCAGGAGAAAGAGGTTGGTGAACACTTCCTGATAAGTGTTGCATCAAGGACTTGGGTTGCAGGTGAAGCTGTTGTATGGTCGAGACAAGATTGCAAAAAAGGAAGAGGCTATTAACAATGGCTGAATCTCAGATTGGGTCTAGTTACGGTGCGAAGAACACTACTCTTGGGTTCATTGAGAAAGTGTTGGAGAAAGTGGAGGACTTACAGGCTTACTAGAATAAGAATATTGACTTGGTCATGAAAGATCAAGAGGCCAATTAGAAGATGAAGGAAGAGCTCGAGGAACTCTGAACCCAACACGAGTACACTGATCTTATGTGTACACAACTTGAAGTAAGGGTCAAGGAGGTTGAAGAAGCAAGGGACCAGGGTCTTGAAGAGATCGTGGACTTGAAGAAATCTTTTGATGAAGCCAGAGATGAGATCGCGGTGTTGAAGAAGGTCGTGAGGCATAACTCAGGTGGAGGAGTGCCTCATGTGAAAGTCAAGGAACCAAAATCTTTCGATGGTACAAGGAGTGCAAAGACTCTTGGAAACTTTTTATGGGACATGGAGCAATACTTGGAATGATTGGGTCTAGCTGATGATGAAACAAAAGTCAAGGTAGCGGCTCAGTTCTTGACAAAGGATGCTAAGATGTGGTGGAGAAGACGGATGGACCAGATTGCCAGTGGCAGTGCTAGTGACATCACTTCGTGGGATGAGATGAAAGGAGCTTTGCAGGCCCATTTCAGTCCTCAAGATGAAACGTCAGAAGCAAGGATGAAGATAAAATTCATAAAGCAGACAAGGAACCTTCAGACATATCAGCGAGAGTTTGCAAGTGCGGTCCTAGAACTTCGTGACATGGCGGACAGGGACAAGGTGTTCAATTTCATTATTGGGTTGAAGCCTTGGGCACACAATGAAGTGAAGAGACAGAGGATTAGAACACTTGAAGAAGATTTTGCTGCTGTGGACAGGTTGGTCAAGCATTATGATGAGACTTCTGATGATAGGAAGAAGAAGTCCGACAAGCCGAAAGATAAGAAGAAAGAAGATGCTTTGAAATCGGATGACAATTTGAAGATGAAGAAAGTCTTGAAGTGTTGGATATGTGCAGGACCACATACGGTGAAGAATTTCCCTTCTAAACTGAAAGTGGCTACGATTGCACAATCTAATGTGAAGAATGAAGAAGCTTCTGTGGGGATGATGTAGATACTTGGTGCTGCTGCTGCTACAGAGGTGATCTCTAGGAGGGATCCTGGGAGGAATAAGTTGGAGTATGGTTGGATGAAAGTTGGAGATGCTGATATACTCACTATGGTGGATAGTGGGGCCTCTCACAACTTCATGGGAGAAGATACTGCGAGAAGGATTGGGCTGAAATTTGTACCGATCAAGGCACAAATGAAGACAGTGAATTCTCCTCCGGATGAAGTACTTGGTGTAGCTGAAAAGGTGGACACAACACTTGGTGAATGGACAGGGAAGGTTGACTTCACTATAGTGTGGATAGATGACTATGAGGCTGTGCAGGGAATGGAATTCATGAAACAGTTTGATGCTATGATTGTTCCACATTTGAAGAAGTTGTACATTTACGATGGAAGGGAAGATGTACCCATTGGTGTGCCTACCATTGGAGTAACAAGGCCTGATTGTAAGTTGGCAGTGATGCAAATGGAGGACGAGAAGTGGATGGATGACATGAGTAAGCGGTTGTCCATGGTTGAGACAAAGCTTACCAAGCAATGATTGGTCATCAGGACTCTTTAAGATAGTATCTTGGACTTGTCAAGAATGCTAAAAGAGGTCGAAGATGATGATGATGATGATGAGGCATATGTGAGGCTGAATGTCAGAGAGACGGATCGGGTCACTTATCTACAAAGGATGGAGATTGAGGATCGTGACAGATGGATTGAGATGATTAGTGAGGGTGAACCTTCACGCTCTACTCCTTCCGCATCTTCTTGGATGGACAAGAAGATGGGGCTCATTGTTAGCTACTCATGGCAATGAGTCCTTTAAAACAAGTTGAGCAGGTATGACAGATGGTGCAGGGATGGCTTGGCATCAAGCATCATGACATGTTGTAGATGGGATGGAGTTTCCATGGACCTGAGCATGGTGAGATTCTTGGTGAGTCCGGGATGTGGCAGAATCCGAGATAAACTGGTGAAGGCATAAGGAGGAACATTCTTATGATTTGAGCGTGACAGTTGGATTGATCACCCGACTAGTTCAAGTCATGGGGGCTAGTAGTGTACGAGAGAGATGTTGGCATCAGGCAAACGAGAAGGACAATTCACGGGATGAGGACGACACATGGTGGAAATGGTAGTTCTACATATGTTGTAGGGATGTTTGCAGTATGTGGAGGAGTTGACATCATGGACCAAGGATGAGACAGACATTGGTGATGACCTTGGTGGATGGCTACTAGGATGGTATGCTGTCGAGGACGACAACGACTTCAGGTGGAGGAGGATGTAACGACCTGCAGCTTCGGCATGAAGTGTGATGGTGGAAAGTGCGAGCTTCTCCAAACATGCGATGACACTTATGCGCATTTGTGAGGAGAGCTCTCGTTTATATGGCGTGGAGGATACATGGAGGCCGACTTGGCAACTTAGGGGCTTTTGCGATGGAGCAAAGGCGTGGGTGAGGTCAGCTGGGCAAGCCATGACCTCCCCTCCAATGCATATATATGTGTGTTGTGTTGGCTCATTTGGACAGCAAGCAATCAACTCGCTCTACATCATTCGCTCTACGAAGAAGTGCGCAGATTTAGTGCACAGGTCTAAGGGAAGGCGCAGATTTGACATGTGCCCATTCTTGGGCCGGGTTGCACGGTGAGGCACGATTGTGGGCGAAGGTACTGGCAGGAGCGCCCAGTGGTTGAGTTGAGGTGTGCACAGGTGTGTGCCGCCCGACGGATGGTTGTAGCGTGCACGAGTGTGGCGCCCGGTTTGTGCGAAGGTTTGTGTGAGGACTTGGCACGGGTGTCTTGGCGACTCAGGTGAGTGCCCACCCATCATGCAAGTGTGCACAGTGACTTGGTGAAGTGTTGAGGTTGTGGACGGAAGTATGTCTCAGTTGGAGGCGCCCGTGTGTGGCTACTCCGAGGTGCGCCCAAGTTGGACAAACAACATGATCGTGCGACAAGGTGAACGAAGCGTTGGTGAGTCGTGCGGCGACCGTGCGGAGGTGCCGATGAGCTAAGAAACCGAGTTTTGCCTTGGATTGTAAAATTAACTAAGTATGAAATTTGGGTTTTCCAAATATACTTGTACATTGTAAACTATTGTATAATATATTGTTGGGCAGACTCATTGTTCAGGGAGTTGCCCCTCCCTTTATACTGTGCAATTGTGTTCATCATTTATAATTGTTGTTGATAATGGATGGGTATGGGTGTTCATTGGTATAAAGGATAAAGAATAATACTTGGTTGAGAATCACAAGCTAAGTATGAATAAGTGATTAGGCATAGTCCACGAACATAAGTATTGGTGAAAAGAAAGTGTTCGGTGGTGCCGCACCTTGCCAAGAGCGGTTGAAAGACTACCGTTGGCCTGGGGGCGTGACACCTTTGGCTCTGATATCACGTGTTGGAGTCATGATTGTCGTTACATCAAAACCCGCAGGTGTTAGTAAACAAACACATCGCTAGATTTAAGCACATGCCATGAAACACACGGGGAGCGTTGGATCATCGTTCTACACCACCATTAAAGGAGAACACAAAAAAGAACAACTAAGCTCCTCCAAGTAAAGACACAAAAATAAAAAATAAAAACAACTATAAATGTAAATGCCTCCCGAAAGGGACGAGCCTATAGTTGCTTGCTAGAAGAACGAAATCCTCAATATGCACAAAATCCAAACTCTCTTCCAACCATTCGCTTCAGACAAATTAAATCCACACACAATTCACTAACAAGCCCCCAAAAAATGAAAAACACCTCAACCACTCCCTCAAACCGTGAGGGCACACCACACAAGAAACTCACAACATCAGCCATCCACAACCCCAGTTTAATGACCTTGCCAACAACTTCATCCTTTTGGGTTCCCCTACCCCTCAGCACACCAGGAAAAACCCCATAGCCCCATCTTCCAAATGCATGCCAACGCATCGAAAAGTCCGGCACACAATCAACAACTCAATTGAAACACTTGCTTCCAATGGCCGCTCTGGGGGAGAAATTAATTTTTGCCCTTTTTAATCGTTTTCCCAATGTGACATTCTGGAAACACATGTCCTTCCAATTGCCTTTCCAAACTTTGCAGCACTTATGAACACGATATGTACATTCTTGCTCGAAAACGTTCCTTAAAGAATGTCTATTCATCAACAATATTTTTCCAATTTTTTTATTTCCTGAAACTGCTAATTTTTTTATTTCCTCTAGAAATTGCTCCATGTCTACATTTCAGAAAAAACATGTTTTGTTTTTTTTTATTTTCAATTCATTATATTTATTATATTTTTATATAAAGTTTTAATTTAATGAATAGTCGTTGATGATAATTTTATTAGCAATCTACCGAGATAACCTTCATGGTTAGTTTGTTTAATGTGGTTAAGGAGAGACATGCTAAAAATCCAATAGCTTAGCACTAATGTTCTAACTCGGTGGATCCCAATGAGTTTGATGATTTAGATGCCCGGTCAACTCTTCAAACCCCAATTCAAACATGCAAAATACAAATAACTTAACAAACAACCAAAATTTTTTTATATTATATTTTATTATAAATTTATTCAATATCTTATTTCAATATAAAATTCATCTCTTCGCCATGATTCATCATTAACGGGGTGGTGACATTAACGGTCACAATTATTTTTATATTATATTTTATTTGTAAATTTATTCATATATCTATATTTGAATATAAATGATTCATCATTAACGGGGTGGTGACATTAACGGTCACAATTATTTTTATATTATATTTTATTTGTAAATTTATTCATATATCTATATTTGAATATAAATGTATTCATCATTAACACGGTGGTGACATTAACGGTCATATTCGTGCCTCCTACCTTCTTGGTCACCTCTCGTTTTTCCAAATCCAATTTTAAATAATTTTTGGGCCGTCGGTTCGGGCTCCCTTCTCCTCAGCCGTTGATCGTGGACCAAGAAGAAACGTATACCTCAAATATTTCCCCGCTAATACACCTGCACCGTCCATTAAATTCTGAAAATAAAAATCTAACGACCCTTCCCCACGTAAGGTTGATAATGAAAGCCTATCGGCCAACTCTATGGATCTCTCTCTTACATAATTTTATAATTTTGAAAAACAATTTTACATGTTGACAAAACTGACCTGACCATCTTCGATCGTCATCTTTCTTCACGATATATTAGTTTATAAAAAAAGGCACCTTAGATCCTTCCCTGATGTGGCTGCTAACGCATTTTCTCACTTGTAACAGTTGTGCTACATAAATGTGTGTGGAAATTGCTATTCCAGAGGTCCCCTTCACACAGCCATTTTGTATGGGAACCAATCATTCGTTACCTCGGCGATTTTCCGCGTCCAGAAAGAAGGCAAATAAGGAAAATTTTCTGCGCCGTGGTTAACGTGGCGCTTTGCTTCTTCCCCATACACTCTACTTTATATCTGTCTTCGCACGTGGCATCTCAACACTTGTCTACACGTCAGGCCGTCCATATCTTTCTGTTGTTTTTGTTCACGGATTTACTTGACTCACATCCACCGCATCATTGTTGAAAACACTGACTCCATTCCGTGGTTAAATTAAATTACGGAAGAAATGAAACATCATGTGGACCAATTGCCCATATTTGATTTTGTTGTTCTGTAGCAGTTATTGTTATTGCGTGTAAGTTATCTCAACAATCCTGATGAGTGGAGTTTATCTTGGTTTTTGTTCATCTATAAATATGAGTGCACAGATTGTCCATTATGAAACCTCCCTTGTACTGAAAGCCAGGAGAGGAGAAGCTCCAGTTCTCCGCTTGTACTGAAAGCCAGGAGAGGAGAAGCTCCAGTTCTCCGCCTGCACGGGAAATTTGTTGATAGAAGACAGAAGGGTGGGTTAGGTTTTGTTTTGGTTTATCAATGGAGAGGCTATTGCAGAAATCGAAACCCTATATAGCGATGATATCATTGCAGTTTGGATACGCGGGCATGAATATTCTCACTAAAGTTTCTCTTAACAGAGGGATGAACCACTTTGTGCTTGTAGTGTACAGGCACGCAGCCGCTACTGTTGTCCTTGCCCCTTTTGCCTTCTTCATTGAGAGGTAAAAGCCCCTCTCTTCTATTCATACAAGTACTTAAACCTTTCCTAACAACCTATGCAATCAGCTCATCTGCTAACTATCTAACAATGCATTGCAGGAAGGTGCGACCGAAGCTCACTTTTTCCATATTTTGTCAAAGTTTTGTACTTGGTTTGCTAGGGTATGTATTAGTTCATAATTGCATTTTTTTCCCACTTCTCTTCACATCCTCCTTTCCGTTCGGCTTCTGATTGCATCAATGCAAGTTGGACGCGAGAAATTTATTTGAAATAGAGGGTATTCTGAATGCATGTCTGCAGGCCTGTAATCGACCAGAATTTGTACTACCTGGGTTTGAAATTAACATCTCCAACATATGCCTCTGCATTGAGTAATGTCCTCCCAGCCATGACTTTCGTGATGGCTCTCATATTCAGGTAATCAGATCTAATTGTTCCCTCCGAATAATATATTGTAAGGATTACTCATATATTACATTAGAAATCTTGATAGTAAATCGTTATTTGTGTAGGATGGAGCGCTTGAACATAAAAAAGAGACGCAGTCAAGCGAAGATAGTGGGAACGATCGTGTGCGTAGTTGGAGCAATACTGATGACGTTATACAAAGGTCCTATTGTTCGCATGTTTTGGTCTCCACATCATCAATCAGCTAAAGATACCCAGAGTGCAACAGCTTCCACCGATAGCAAAGCGTGGATCACAGGTTCCTTTCTGATAGTTGCTGCCACTCTTGCTTGGTCAGCCTTGTTTATCGTGCAGGTGATCATTTCAACATGATATGTTTGTCTATCCAAATATATATATAAATGATTGATCATCTTGAAACTAACGAACTTGAATATGCAGGCTGCAGTACTGAGGAGATATTCTGCTCAACTATCCCTTGCCACTTTAATATGTTTTCTGGGAACATTACAGGCAACAGTTCTCAGCGTAGTTTTAGTACGTGAACCTTCGCAGTGGGCGTTAGGATGGGACATCAATCTTCTCACTGCAGTCTACTCTGTGCGTTTGCCTCTTTTCTTTCGTCGAGAATAATAGTTAGCTGAAATCTTTTCCTTCAAGTTTGGGTTTAGTGATTAGAAATTGGTATAAAGGTACATTAAAGTTACAAAATCCAGCTATTAATCTTGCTGCGTGCAGGGAGTGGTGGGGTCAGCAATTGCATATTACGTGCAAGGGTTATGCATGAGCGTGAAAGGACCTGTATTTGCCACGGCATTCAGTCCATTGAGTATGATAATCGTTGCCATTATGGGATCTATCATTCTATCTGAGAACATCTTTTTGGGCAGGTTCGCATCTGAATTCTTGTGAACTGAAATTGAAATCGGTATTAATCGTTTTTGTATATAGGATATGTTTCAAGACGCTAATTAACTGCACTTGTCCACTGAATACAGCGTCTTGGGAGGATCACTGATTGCCATAGGGCTATACGCTGTATTGTGGGGGAAGGTTAAGGACAGCAACATCTCAACCGACAAAAACTTATTGCAACTACTTCCCAATTCTCAAGTAATGGTCCCTCAAAATCAAGTTAAGGTGGATGGCATAGAAACTGCCTCTAACCAGGTCACGAGTAAGGGACCTCAAGCTTCTTAATGCTCAAGCTTCTTAATGCAATGCTGGAGATACAACCATTTCCATCCTTGGAAATAACAAACCAAAAATGTCAGCATCATAGCCAGATTTTGCAACAACACTTACAATTAAGTTGTTTGAAATAAGCAATCGGGGAGACTTTGAGCTCTCCCGCTCCACAAAAGCATCCATCAAATTCCAAAAAAATTATCTTCAAAGGTCAATACGGTTGGCATTTATTTATTGCAGGCGCCGCAATTTGTAAAGCTTTTTGACTCAAGGTTATATCACAGTTTACGTCGTGTCAGATGAGAAAAAAAGTCGGCAAGGCTATGATGTTTGTGATGCTGATTGAAATTTCACTTTCACCTTAACCAAAAGAATGATTTTTTTTTAAATTAGTTTACTGAAATATAAAATATTTTTTTTAAAATATTATTAAAAGTTTAAATTAAAGATAAATAGAGAAATCCAATCAAATATGAAATTAAAATAATTATAAAATATCTTAGACTACTAATAATATTATTAGTAAGATTATTTAAATTAATAGCATTCTTATTATTTATTTATAATACATTATTTTAAAATAATATCATTCCTTATTAATTATTAGAAGAATTAATATATTGGAATACGACTTGGAATATCAAATCCATAAATAAAAATGTTGAGGTTGGATGAAGTTAGAATATTGTTAATCTGATGCATTATCAAACATATGTAATTACATATGCCAGCTATTTGAGTTCACCTTTACAAAACTGAAAAGTCCTTCGAATCCATATACTGACCTCGTGCATCATCTATCGAAATTTTTGGCAAATTTGTATGCCAGGGGGCAACACGAATACTTTCAAGACACCCAGTAGCTTTATGAACTTCTCAGTGCAGCATTCTATTGGAAAATTGGTTCTGTTCGTCGTTGATGCAGCAGCCTGACGAAGAAGCCTGTGAAGATCTTTGTGGTTGAAATAAGAGCTTGTGAATTGGTGATGTTCTGTCGTTGATGCGGTAGCGTTTGAAATCCTTGCCTTGCAGAATACTTCTGTGACTAACGTGTTTGAACGTTCTGACCTCAGCTCTGGAGCTCAGGTTTGGCCGGATATATGTGGTACATAAGAATTTAATATTATAAATAAAAATTGAGTTGAAATGAATTTAGGGATTGTTATTTTAGATAAATTCAATATTTTGTTTATTAAAATTAGCTTATTATTTTTTGTATTATCTAATAATTAAATTAAAATCATCATAATTAGAGATATGCAGCTTATATCTATCTTAAATCTAAATCTATAAGTGCAAAGAGGTTTTAAATCTCTTTTTTATAATGTAACATTTGAAAAAATTGTTACACCCATTTTAATTTCTTGGCTATTAATAAATTTAGGGTTTAGATGGATCATTATCATCATCATCATTGCTCTATTAAAATTTTAGAATTAAATTATTTTTTAGTTGCATAATAATAAACATTTTAATTATACTCTTTTTAAATTTTCAAATAGTTTATATAATTGAGATGATTAACATGGAAATATTTTACTCAACATGGGAATTGAAATATTTTTCTTTATAGTTGAGATATTTATATTTCTCATTTTTCTCTTTTTCTCCATAAAATTTAAATATAAAGTTATATACCAAATTATTTACTTATTAATATATTTTTTAAAAACACACATTCAATTATATGTTAAGAAAATAATGAATTACACTTTCTTTCAAAATTGTAATTATCAACCACTAGTAATAATTTTAATTAAAATCAATAAAATGTATACTTATTTTGTAATTTAGGATGACTGACATTGTTTTTTTTAGTGATTATTTTATTTTTATTTTTAAAGTAACCATGTCTTGACAATTAAAAAAAATTACATATATTTTTTACATTGTATTCTATAATGGACATCTCCCACAAAATATTGTAAAAAAATATAATAAAAACAATCCACTATTAAAAAAATTACATATATTTTTTACATTGTATTGTTTAATGGACATCTCGCAAAAAAATTATAATAAAAGAAATTAATAAAGGAAAAAGAATTGCTGAATAATTATAATATTTTTAAATTTTAATTAATAATATAGTCTGTGAATTTGGCAGTGGTGACTTGTTGAATCCTCCAAGTTCAAATGCAAGGGCGCCCAATACTATTTCCTCATACAATGATCAGTAGTTTCAGTGGGATGGGGTTTGTGGTTCTCGAACTGGTCTGAAGGGCTCTTGTCATTTCTATCAGTTTTCTTTAGCTTGGTTAAATGTGGGTGCTGTCCTTGTGGTCTTAGCCTTGTTGTCTATGTTGGCTGTGTTAATTGTATATAGTTTTTTTTATGTTGATATTCTGGCCAGGCCCTCTGTTGTTAGTAAGATGGTTAGGGGATTTATGATTAGTTAAGTAGTTCGGAAGTAGTGTTTGGGACTGTATTGTAATGGGTCTAAACGAATCCGGGGTCGAACTTGCTGTAAATTGCGCTTTGGGAATATTTATTTTTTGGCCATGCATGTGACTCTTTAGATTTTGGTAGCCAGTCGCAGTGTGTTGCAGAGATTTAGACCTAGTAAGGATTCTAAAACATCTATTAAGATATAGCCTTAATTTGGGCTTTGGAAATAGTTATTTTTTGGCCATGCATGTGACCCTTTAGTTTTTGGTAGCCAGTTGCAGTATGTTGCAAAGGTTTAGACTTCTTAGTGAGGATTCTAAAAAAATCTATTAAGATATAGCCAGTCGCAGTAGCATTATGTTCCAGAGATTTAGACTTCTTAGTGTGGATTCTAAAAAATCTATTAAAATATAGCTTTAATTCACAACAAAAAGAAAATTAATATAGAAATATAAATTTACAATATATATATTTATAAGTTTAAAAATGAAAAAAATCATTGATATAAATATAAAATCACATTATTATTAATTAAAAAAATATTTATAATTTTTTTCTGAGAAAAAAATTATATATTCATAATCAAAATAAAATATGTATATTCCGCTCTAATAATCAAGATTGTTCAAGCGCTAAAAGAAAAGTAAGAAGTGTAAGAAGTGAGTACGACACGATGCACTAATGCATAAATCACTACGTGATTGAGCACAATTAAAGCATACATTCTAGAAAAGAACCGCTAGAAAACCCAAGGCTAAACGTAAAATGTCATATTATCAAAAGTTTTTAAAAAGAGTGGCCATTAACCATTTTACTAAATGAGGGTTTCTATGGACTTTACTTTCTCCGCATACAAAAATTAGTTTTTATGGACTTTTCTTTCTCCACATATAAAAACCAGTAGAGACTCTTCAAATTAAAAGGTAAAGACAAAGTAGGAGCTTCACTTAATAACCTTTAACATATCACATGTTTTTATGGTATATTAGACAATACTCTTAATTTGACTACATATTGGAAAATAATTCTAGAAATAAAATTATTTAACCTCCTACCAATACAAATTCAATACAACTTCCCAATAAAAAAAAACACCACTTTCACTATACATTTTAAGTATCCATTTTTTCATTAACATTTTTTATTCCCTTTTATATTTTTTCATTAATTTTCAGCTACAGTTTTTAAGCTTTCCAATATAAAAATCATTTACCCCCAACTATATGTTCAGTATATTATGTCATTTTTTCCTCAATATATACCCCCCAATATGAATGTAGCTGGTATGGTATTGCTCCCCAAGAGAAGCCCCCATGAGACAATGTATTTTGATAGAGAATCTTCTTTTTCATTCAATTCACGATGTACATGACTAAAAGGCACCCACTCGAAAGATTGCATGGAATGCTTGATATCTCTGACGATGAGTTCCAACTTGACATTGCTCGCTCATGCTCTATGAGAGGCCTGATCAGTAACTATTTTTGAGTCTTCCATAATCTATAATTTATTTACTTCCTTCTGGCCATTTCCATTAGAAACTAGAGAGTACTGAATTATAAACTATCTTTTGATTCTATGCCAAGGGCATATCTGTAAAACATATAATGAGTCTGATTGAAGAAAAGAACAACTCCAACTTTGTACATTAGTGGATGACCATGGTTGGTCCCATTAAAATAACTTGAGGGAATTTCATAATCTATAGATGGCACGATCGACATCCTTGGACTTTTCACCTTCAAAATGCATTTCAATTAATTTGGGAGAGAGAGAGAGAGAGAGAATTGATCGTGGCATGATCTCTGGAGGGAGCTTAATATTAAAAAAACTTCTTGGGTTACAAGCCCTCTGCGAACCACTAACTAGGAAACAAGGAAATCCGACATATTGTTTTACAAATCTATCTAAGAGCCATGACCTTAAACAATCATCTCAATTCTGAACAACCCAAATTCCTTGGGGTTGAGCTCTTGCTAGATAAACTTAACCAAGTGAGATGCATAAGAGCACAAAATGAAAAGATGACAAGGAAGATTCCACCTGTGATTTGCATAAGAGCACCTACTAGGACCAATCCAACCATATTTAAGGCTAACCTTCCTCGTAATCCCCATCATTACTTCTTGTGTTAGAAAATATTTCTTAAAACCAAGCTTTACAACCTTGCTTGGTAGTGAACTCTCTAGAACTAGAGTTCTTCAAGCAACACAAAGAATTAGGGACATCTTTTGAAAGGTGAGTGAAGTAATTAAGAAGTTAATATATTGATCCCACTTAGTTGCATCTTCTCCAGCTAAAATGAAGGAATCCATTGACTTCCACCTATATTTTCCTCTAATTTGGGGACTTTAAGCTTTGTCATCGCTGAGAGAGAAGATGTTTTCATGTCGCAGAGCTTGAAGGAAAGAGAAAAATATCCCAAACACCCAACCAAGGGTCCTCACCAATTTGAACATCACAAACATCTTCCACCCTCCATATTGTCTACTCCTCTACTAAAGGAAAGGCTCCCACCAAATCCTTCCCAAAAATAGACCATTTTGTCAATTTTCAAGTGAAGTGCAACAATTTAGCCAAACATGAACTATGGAAATAATTTTCCTACAGGACCCTAGTCGAGAGTGAATTACCCATAGATACTCTAAGAAATATTGTACCTGCTAAATATTGTGAAAAGAGAAAAAAAAAAATTAAACCTCATCCTCCTAACTCCTTAGGAAAAAAAAATTTCTATTCAATTTTGTCAATGCATTGCCGTCAAAATTCCTAACCCATCACCACAAAAAATGGAAACAAAGTTTGTCAATCTTGGAGAGTATACCTTTGAGTACTATATTGATGAATGTCCAATATATCAATGGACTTTCCAAAATTGAATTCAACAAAACTAATCTTCCACCATGAGAAATCAATCTGAAAGCCAATAACAACGCTCTACCTTCCAACTTCTTGGCCAACCATAACAAATTTTCGTTCTTGTATTTGTTTGTCTATAGGAAAAATCCTAAGAATTAAAGACCATCATCCAAATTATCTAATGGAAAAGGGAATAGGGTCTTTGTTTGTGTATTAATTTCTACATAAATACCATTATTGTTTAAGCATGATTTGGTAATGTTGATCTCCATGGTTGCGGCTTTACAAAAAATATCAATAGACTCTTTGAGAGAGAATAGGTTTTGTTTGGCCCCTTGGACACATAAGCACCATCAACAAATAAAATGCATGAAACATTAAAATAATCTAAAATTTTAATCCCATTGATCATGCCATGAGAACAAGCATCAACAATCAAGATATCGTTGCAAACCTGTTGATGGAAAACTTTGAATCCAAAGCCTTATCCTCAGTTGTTTTTAAACCTAAACTTTGGAAAAGATTTGTTCATGATACCTGCTCCATTTCGCAGCATGGGCATCACAAGTTAGATAATTTTTTTTGAACATCTTAATAATCAGTCTAACTCCATAAAGTTCACCATTGAATGAGGAGTGGATGTTTGCCTTGCATTCCTCGATGTCCTGATTTCTAGAAAGGTTGACAATTCTTTCTCTCATCAGGTGTATCAAAAAAGGCTCATGCTGAACAATACCTTCATGTAAGTTCCCACCATTTTCCTGCTCAGAAAATAGGTGTTCTTAGCATGTTAGCCACCCATGCTTTAAGGATTTTAGATGAAGACCACCTTTCTAAGGAAAAGTCCCATCTCCTTGGTGTTTTTGTCCAGAATGGTTATAGTAGGAAGGAGGGTGTTAAAGCTTTCCTCAAAGCTGGAAAGGGTCTTTAGGTTAAAACCAACACATTTGATCAACATTCAAGAGTTCACCTCCCCTTCATCCAAGGTAAGACAGAAAAGATTGCAAGAATCTTCAAGAAAGATAATGTTCCCTCAACCTTTAGACCCTTCAACACCATTAGAAGCTCCCCAAAGTCAGTTAAAGACTAGGTGAACCCTATGGATTTGAAAGCTCTTTATGTCATCTCACCACAAGTTTAGGGAAGCCATTGAAATTAAGCGGTCCTCTAATTACATTAACAGGGATGACGGATGGAAAATCAGTAGCCACTAGATTCCTACCCTCTCCTCTTAATCTTTCTCCTCTTTTTATGAGCCTTTTTCCTTTCTTTATTTGCTTCAATTTTTTTTCTTTTCTTAGAGAGGATTCCCCTCTTTTTATTTATTTTTAGTTATATTATGTATCTGTGATCAATTTCATTTATTACTATTATTATCACTACTAACATTATTTTTATGATTCAATGATTTTTATTC